>JAEBDU010012813.1:0-36646 GCA_016802625.1 Heliconius numata
ATTACTAAACATGTTATTTAAAAAAATATAATGAACGTACAAGTGTTACATTCTCAGCCAAGGCATTAATTACTTGTATTAATAGATATCACCTTGAACCTGATTTAATTATCTTGGCAGCAATAGAAGCTAAGATAACTGAACATGATAATTTAATATTATATTCATAAGAAGATAAATATAGCTAAAAAAAACAGCTTCACGTTGTATCCCGCACACAGCAGGGTAGGCAGAGGAAACCTAATGTTAACACACTCCGTTCCTCACTCTCTGCCGAATTCTGGAGGCTTTGCGTGCTAAGTGGCAGAACTCAACGCCGCGCTTTTGCCTCAACACCAGAGCGAATAAATGGAAATATAAACGTAAATAAATATTTCACTTCCTGGAGTGGGGATCGAACCCACAACCGTCGCGTTACAGTCACACCCTTGCACGCTGTGCCACGACGGTCTCCAATAAATATATCAAATTCGAAGATCTACGGTGATTCTTAACCTGAATGGCTTAAAAATATCAGATTCACGCGTGTATCCCGCACGCAGCAGGGTAGGCAGAGGGAATTAAGTATTGAGACACTCCGTTCTCCACTTAAAATTAAACAAACTATATTAACAAAAGCAAACCTCCATCAATAGCTACAAAAATATTAAAGCGCCGCTCTTACATTTTAATACAATTTTTATAGAATGATTTATCTTTTGCCTTATTGTCTTAATGTACGTAATCGAATATCGAATTAAGCTCAAAAACTGACTCCAAAAAGTGGCACACATGTTATGATATTAGAAATCAGGTTTAGGATTTCTAAAAACCTATAAATGCAATTGTTTTTTTTTTAAATAAAAACTTTAATGCACTTATCAAGTTATCTTTAACAATTTTCAAATTTCAAAGCTATAGCTCGCATTGACCAAAGCGTTATCATTATTATTACTTAGCTAAGCTCTGTAAATATATTCTTTTAAATTATTATTTTATTATTAATATTTTTTGTTTAAATTTGTTTAAATTTCAAAGCTTTGTTTTCAGTATAATTTCAAAAAAATGAATTATTGAAAAAGGCTTTCTTTTTATTTTAACAATAGCATATTTTCATTAGCGTGGTATATTTTTCATTAAATGTCAAAAATTCCAGTTTTTGTAGAGACAGCTCATTTTTACTTACCTGTTAATTGTTTTGAGTTTGCTCAAACTGTTTTACATCAGATATTGGGAAAACACAAACATTTGAATAGGCTTTTTCCTCAAATCAAATATTTCTATTTATTATTAAATTATTATTATTTTTTCTTCATATATTCAAATACTTCGAGGAGAATTAATAGAACCCAGAGACAACTTATTTGTACTTCCAGATATATTTCATTGCTGAGTATTTTCTTATTCATCTAATCATTACATAGGTATTTTTATAATTACAACCGTCTTAGAAATAAAGTGTGAAACTAAAAAGTAACTAATATTATTTAATTTTTTTTAACTATATAGCTTTTATAGATATAGAAGGGGAATTCTTGGAAACCTAACTTCCCTAAATTCTATAGGCGTTATATTGCGTGTTAAGTAACTGAACTTAACTCCGCGCTTTGCTTCGTTACCAGAGCAAGGAAATGAACATATTAAATATATAATTTCATCTTGTGGCAATCGAACCCACAACCCGCACCCTTTTACCTTTTCAACAACTCTACAGATTATAAAAAGAACTCTACAAATTATAATTATTAAATGTTCTTCATCTTTGTCCACAGTTCTCAAAAGTAACGCGTGGGTAATTTGGTCTTGCGGTCTCGTGGTGCTGCTGACGTTATGTCTTCTCTATATAATCACGCTGCGGTCAGCTCTTCGATATTGGAAGGAGTCTGGCATCAGCATAGCGATAGTTCTAGCTGTATATCCTGTAAGTATAAAGCCTTTTAATTTTTAGGTAATAGTTATTTGTATTTACTATAAAAAAAATCATCATCATCAATTCACGCTGTATCCCGCATATAGAAGTAAGTGTTAAGAAACTCCACCCCCCATTTTCCGCCGAATGTTTAGAGGCATTGCGTGTTGAGTGACGGATTCCAACGTTGGGCTTGTTGCTTTGATGCCAGAGCGAAGAAATGAAAATATTAATAAATAGTAATTAATTTCCTATAGTAGGGATCGAACCCACAACCGTCGCGTTACAGTCATACCCTTTTGCCTTTGCGCCACTATGACCTAAGTATTTACTTAGAAATATTTTAGTAAAAATAAATTAAACCTAGTCTTAAAAACATCTATTTAGTAATAGAAAATAGATAGAGTTAACTATTTCATACATAATTTTGGAACATTTTTTTATATACTTTGTAACTTCAATGATTGTAGAAGCGAACTTGTCGGTTTCCGTCAACAAAAAATAATAAGTTTTAAGTCTGGTCTAATCTGGTAATGAGTATTTGTCACTAAATTGGCGGCTATTTTTTATATGTTTTTGTACTTTTACTTCATTATTGTGCCTGGCACCAAGGTCGGGATCAAACTAATTTAAATATCTTATTATTAAGTATTAATTAAGACTTAAATTTTAATCAAGATTAAATAAGCCCATTTATAGTTTTCAGTTAGAGGCCAGTCGTGGCGCGGGGACATAAGTATGTGACTGTAAATGAGTCGCGTTATTTAAATTTATATTGAAATTAATATTTTCATTTCTTCGCTCTGGTGTCGAGTCAAAACGCGGCGTTTAGTTCCGCCACTCAACACGAAATGCCTGCGGAATTCAGCGGAAAGTGGGTCACGGAGTGTCTTAACACTAGCTTCCCTCAGCTTATCCTGCTGTGTGCAGGATACAGCGTTGAGCGTATATAATTTACATAGTTTAAGCTGTATTATGAGAGGGAGCCCCTTTGAATATTTATTTTGTACCGTAACAGAAATACATAATACATCTTCATCGGCTTATGAAACAAACCGACAGACAGACAGCGAAGTTTTAATATAATAGTTTCGCCTTTCACCCTTTGGGTTCGGAACCCTAAAAACTTCTATTAATAAAAATAAAATAAATCAGTTTCACGCTGTATCCCGCACACAGCAGGGTAGGCAGACTCCGTTTTCCATTTTCCGCCGAATTCTAGAAGTATTGCGCACCCTTAGAATTATCAATTAATGGCTATTAAAGTGAAGGTGGCGGCGTTGCATAAACCGACATTAACGTTTCGTAAGATGACAGCTAAATGGGTATTTAATTATTTCTAGTCAGGAGGAAAAAATATACGAGTATACACATGTATCATGTGGAACAGCTTTTACATTACATAAGCTGAGTACATTGGCCATACATAAGCCTCCTTCCTTCTTTCTGTTTTCTATAATATCGTTAAATATTGAATACAAATAAAGTTGACAAACATGAATTTGTGGGTTTTAGTTTATAAGAAATGGTTATAAATCGGCATTGAGTTCTGCTACTCAACACGCAGAGCCTCCAGAATACGACAGAAAGTGGGAAACGGAGTGTCCTAACACTAGGTTCCCTCTGTCTACCCTGTTGTGTGCGGGATACAGCGTGAAGCTGTTTTTTTTTATGGTTATAAATTTTTATTTTTAGATTTTTTTTTATTTGTGTTGTAATTTCTCACTTAGTGCAAAATTTTATAATTGTTTGTCCACGGGAAGTATATAGGTAGATGTTATAGATTTTAATTACGCAGCGAATTTCATACATAATGCAGTGCTAGTGTTTGTATGTTTTGATTGCGTTGACTTAGAAGCTTGATTTTTTCTGTGCTCCAAGGGATCATGGACTATTTATTATATTTGAATTAAGGATTATGGTATCTAAGCAATTTTGAGATAAATTATGCTCTTTACAAACGGATTTTAAAATTATCCTATAAGGGTTCCGTTTTTTCGTATTGCGGTAAGAAAACCTAAAAGTTACAATAATTTTTCTAAATCAGAATTATAACCACATCTATACATGGCAGAATGTTACAGACCAATTCCTCGTCCAATCACACTTAATTTTCACCAATATTTTTCCTTATACATGGACAAAAATAAATCAAATATTTGCCACCTGATAACAAAAAAAAGGCTTGTGATAATAATTTGTTTATTTTAGAGGAAATGTTCTAACAAAATATATGATATATTTAGATTAATTAACAAGTTCATTTGAGTTAGCACTTATTTGTTAGATTGTTAAAATAAGAGTATAAAACTCGCGTGATAGAAAAAATAGAGAAGTGTGCACGCAATGTTTGTACTTGAAGAGAATATTTACATTAATAAATCTTTTTCATTTCCACGGTTCGATAACGAAATGAGGTACTGGGTTGCACGTAACACGCAATGTGATGAAAAAAACTAAGTTTGTTTTATAAAATCAATTTGAATCACGCTGTATCCCGTATACAGCAGGGTAGGCAGAGGGAACCTAGTGTTGAAACACTACGGTATCGATTTTCCACCGAATTCTGGAAACATTTAGTGTTGGGTGGCGGAACTCAACGTCGCGCTTTGCCTCGACACTAGAGCGAAGAAATGAAAATATATATTTAAATAAATATCTCATTTTCTCGAGTAGGGATCGAATCCACAACCAGTCGCGTTTTCCGTCACACACTTATGTTGTACCCCTGCAGTACCTAAGTAAAAGAATAAACTAATTCTTCTTCTTCTTCTATCTTTATTCCAATTGTAAAAATTTAATATGAATTTAATAATATATAGCAAAATATAAAAAAAAACATGGAGCAATTTTTATTGACGTACTGGTGGTTGCTTTGAACAGGATTACCGGTCTTCTATCTTTATCAACGTCGATGGTAAAAAGAACTTGGTATTCTCGGTCTCGAATAATGAATATAATAATAAATTAACGTTTGTCAAACGTGGGAAACTTGAAATTTTAAAATAAAACCAGTTGTACTTGACCAAATAATAAGGCCGTGTGAAAAATTATGAAATAACAATAACTAACTAAATAGTCGCTTGTAAAAGATAGTACTGTTGTATACAACTCTACAATAAACATATTTATAATTTTAAAAAACATTGCTGTAAAATATTCGTTTTAATGAATTAACTGAAACTTTACTTTTTAGGGTTCCTTACCCAAATGGTAGTTTTAATTTATGTAATGATAATTATTTTTCTTTTCAGGTGGTAGCAGCGACGGCTTTGCTCACTACAGTGTTACCACGAGTTCGAATCTTGTCTGAGGCAATTGCCCAGGAGGCTGTGATGGTCGCCATGTATCATTTATATTTTGTTATATTAGGGGAATGCGGTGGAAGTAATCAACTTATAAGGTATCTATATGATTTTGTCTTCGATGATAAATATATGTTTTAATTATTTCCTTAATCTAAAATGATTACTTGCAGGCTTTAATAAAAAAATTGTAGATAGTTAAGTTTTCTTAAATGCCATTGTTATATTAATGTAAAAACGTTGATTTACATTTAATTTGAGTTTATAATTTTAAGATTTCAATGATTTCAGACGATCCGAGGGCTCTCAGATGGAAACAAGAGTTTTGCCATGCTGCTGTTGGCCTTGCTGCATCCTGCCCAGACCTCAAGTCCAAAAGTATTTTTTAAATATTTATTTATACTTATATAATACTGTTTATAAAGAACCATATTAAATATACAGGGTGGAATTGTCAGCACCACTTAAAATGAAACCACAGTTTTAACTACTCTATAAAAGCCTAATATAATTCGGAAAAATTCCCAAAAATGAAAAAGTTATTTTTCAAACAAATTAAATAATAAAATTATCGTTTTAAAATAAAACGCCATTTGTAAAGTATAACATAGGCACGCACACACTTACCTGTCAAAGCGGCAACGTCACATACGTATGTGTGCGTGACACGAAATACAGGTATGGATAAAAATCGTGAAATGAAAAAAAAATCCTACATCCAAACTGTTGAGGTACCTTAATTATTTTTTTAAATTCTGGGTTTGAAATATTTAACCCTATATGCAGTTTCAGTAAAAGGAGCGCTGCCTCTTCCACCCTGTATATAACTGCTTATATATTTTATAATTTCATCTTAATTGAAGTATTAACATATTAACTATAACTATCGTTAAATGGTCCGAAAATGTAATAAAAAAAATATGTATATAAATATTTAAATACCTTAATTCCCTTGCCATTCCGTGACACCAAGGCTAATTTGAGTGTGTGGAATATGTAATTTCGTAATCAAGACCAATTTTTTTGTTATTTAATATCAATAATGCAAATGGATTTAGGTGTTATTAAAAGACTATAGGGCTATCTATAATCTATCTATTACCTGTCATCAATTGTAACTTTCGATAAGTAAATATCTTTTAATTATAGATAGTAAAGACCCTAATGAAGTTCTTTGGATGCTTTTATTGATATTAAATAACAAAGAGGCGATAAAAGATGATTTTATGCGAGAGTTTTTTTTTATTATTATTGTAACCAAAGTATTTAAGCTTCATAATAAATTAATATGTTTCTGTTACGGTGGCACTAGGTTTATATTTATGTGATAAGATAATTGGAGTTTACAGCTTTTATCTCTTTAACTTATAAAACCTATACTTATAATAAAATTGTAAGAGGGTCGGTATCTGTACTTGGAAGATATTTAAAAAAAAATTGTTATTGAGAACCTTTATTAACGTAATCAAAAAAAAATATTTTTAAAATTTTTATCTGTTTGTCTGTGCGTTTGTTATCGCTAATCTCAGAATCGGCTTGCCCGATTTAGATGCGGTTTTCACTATTGGATTTTGGCAAGCTTCTGAAAAAATATAGGGTTTATTTTAGTACAATCGATACATAAATAAAAAGTTATGTCAATTTAAAGTATTTAGTTCGAGTTATTTTGTACAACTGTTTTAATGAATTGACTGAATGTTTAGTTTTCAATTTCTTTATTAATATTTCTATTTCAAGCGGGCGTAACCACGCACGTACCCACTAAAATAGTAAAACCCACCAGTAATAAAATAGTCTTGGTTCGAAACTATTGATGATAAAATTTATAAATGTAAATTTTTATGACAGTAAAATAACCTTTTAATATAAAACTCAGGATATAAATTTGGATTCGGATATCTGACACATCACTAGTTACTATAGAAAAGTTAACTCTAAATTGATAATAATAGTATTAATGTAATAGATATAATTAAATGACTTGCGTTTGTACTTGTTCCCAATAGAATACTTTTTTAACTTCGTTAGGTTTTTTTCTATTTCGTTATTTATTTAGCTATGAATTTTATAATTATATTTTCTTATTTTGTTTATAATACATATTTTACGTGGGTAATATATGATCTTTTTTATTATAAGTTCAAATTGAAAATATTCTTCATGGGTTTGATTCCCTTTCAGGGGAGTGAATAATTTTAATTTTCTATTTTTAGTAAATATTGCCTAAAGACGGCGTCGGTTTTCGCCACATAACGTTTAGTATCACAAATTTATGGAGAAAGCTCTTGGCTCTAGATTCTCTCTGCCTATCCTTCTGAGGCTAGTCGTGCGTGCGATCGTAGATGCCACAGGTTGTGGGATTGGCCCCAACCAGAGGAACTGAAATATTTAACATTTTCATTTCCTCGCTCTTGTAACTGTTATTGTAAATTCGACAAAAAGTGGAGACCGCAAATGTGTCAAAGGGAACAGAGTGTGCTTCACTAGGTTCCCAGGTTCCCTCTGCCTAACCTACTACATGCGGGATACAGCGTGAAGCGAAAAAAATAATTATATTATACTTTACATATTAAATGAATGTAGTATTTATATTTCTGTAACCATATATTTTCCATTCCTTGCAGAAAAAGTTTAACTTGGTTGCGGTATCTGGTGCTACAAATGCCTATAATCCAAGCTATACTCTACCTCATAGCTCTCATACTCTGGGCAGAAGACATGGTACGTGTTACGATACATTGATACAATGATAAGATAACTTTATCGTTTCAGCAAATTAGTAAATACCCTCTAATATTATGGACCAAATGTGTTACCATTATTGCTTGTAATGCTGACTCATCATATTTGAGCAGTGTAAAGAATAAGAGGAGCGGCTTTTCGCTCTATAAGTACACTATTTTAATTCAAACTTCTGTTTGTCATTATACGCATTTGCCGTTTATTTTTGTAGAACAGATTTTATAATGTTTTTCATTATTCGTCTTTTTTAAAGACGTTATATTATGGCCAAACCCTAAATAAAAAAACGAGGCAAAGCGCGGCGTTAAGTTCCGCCACTCAACACGCAATGCTTCCAGAATACACCAGAAAGTGGGGAGCGAGTAGTGTCTTAACACGTTTCTTCTGCCTATCCTATTATATAGAGGATACAGGTGACGCTAATCAAAAACCGTTAGAACACACCCATAAAAAAACTTATTTCTCTTGTTCCAGATGTTATACATAAACAGCTTTACGTACATCCAGCCATTCATAGTGATATCTATTTTATCTGGGGTTTGGGGTATAATAATGTGTGTGCGCGCCGCTGAGGCTGCAGGCGCCAATCCGAAGCCTCGGTTCCTGGCTCTGCAACTGGTCTTGCTGATAGTCAAACTGCAATGTGGATTTGCCAAAATATTGCCTGAGATTGTTAATTTGCCATGCATTTTGGCGTTGCATCCGTCGGTGTTTGTTCATAGTAAGTATGTTTTTTCGCATATAGCAGGTTAAGCTGAAATAACTTAGAAGACACTCTGTGTGGAACGCAATGGTGCATATGCCTATATGAGAAGAAGTAGAGGGTAAGAAGAGGGATAGAGGAGAGAGAGAGTTAGAGTAGTTATCGAGCACACCACTATCAAGTCCACAGTCGGACCATGTTCAACTGCACTGTGTTTCCTATTATTTTTTTATATGTAAGAATTAGAATTTTCAATTCAAATCTCCACGAGGCCGTCGTGGTGGCGCAGTGATACAGAGTGTGGACAGTAAACACGACGGTTGTAGATTCACATTCGAGGAAATTTATCTTTTAATATTTTCGTTCTCTCGTTCTGGTAACTAGACTAGCTTTGAATTCATTCACGTCTGCGGTGGGTGGAGAACGTAGTGCCTTAACACTAGTTCGCTCTGCCTACCTATGCTATAAAGTAGGGTAAATTTAATCAAACTTACTACAGAAGAGAAATTTTAATGCCTATTTCAATATTTTCACAGTGATACAAAATATAATAACGATTTTGGAGATGCTATTGCTATCGATATGGGCGTGGCGTTTGTATAGCCGACCGCCGGGGAAAGCGATTGACCGGGTCCAACATGTCGTCGTCGCTGTTCTAGACGATAGCCTTAGTTCAATTGATAAAAGTAAATCTATTAAGCGTGAAGATTAATTATAAGAAATATATTATAATAAAACAATTTTAATTATTTTTATTATGTGTATGTTTATACTTTTTTGTATGACGTGGATATGTTATGTCGACGTATTAATGTAATTTCAGAAAAATACTTTAATTTCAAGTATTATGTAGCTGGAACGTCTATTTAACGGTAAAGGCAATGAAATGTACTTTTTCTTATTTTTTGAAATATATTTCAAGAACACGTTCTCTTAAATTGGGAAAATGTATTTTTTATTATAAGTACAAAATGGAGAGTAAAATATTATATTTCGAAATAATGGACCAAAAGGTTTGGATGGAGGATGAAGATACAGTACGGCCTAGGAGTCGTGTCCCTGAAGTTAGAATTTTTCTTACTTTTAATTATTTTCTTCCCAACTTTAGGGTGACCATGATTTGTTGACCGTACTGTATGTCACCTTAATAATGTAATTAAAGAATATTATTGTAGATCTGAAGTATGACTCTTAGTAAATATTGTAACTTGCTAATTTTGTCTTTTCTTATTAATTATTTTAAAGACCAATTTATAGCACATATCAAATAGATTTAGAATATAATTTATTTGACTGATTTTCATATGATTTTGAATTAGAATTGTTTATGGACATTTAGAAAAGTAATGTGCTAATATTCTTTATCAATTTAATTTTATGTCTAACCTCTACCGTCTTCTATAATGACATTTCTCAAAGGAAAACAACGATTAAAGTTAAAAATAACCAATGTTTCTAATAAAATGTTATTAAAACCAAGTTTTACGTACTGAATATTTTTAATAATAAGTTATTCTTATAGTGTAATTGTGTGATCTGATTTTTTTAATTTTATACTGTGTCTATGATTGTATCCATGAAATAAAAAAATCATGTACCTGATTTAATTCTACTATGCGAAGTCAATAAAAAATTTAAACATATGCAATTATTTATTTCAAATTACCCACATGTACGAAAAGTAATAGAAAATTAATTAATTAATCATTTTGAACATCGTCATCTTGTTGCGATATATCAGATGTGTCTTCAGAAGGTGTCCCAGAACGAGAATTTTCTGAACCATAAATATTATGTAGTTCTTCTAACTTATAGTGAATTTTAATTCCTTTAGATGCTGTTTTGTTTACTTTATTTACGAGGGACTTTGTTTGCTCTTCTAATCTCTTTAAGCGAATTTCACGTGCTGCAAATCTAGCTTCATGATCTATGTCTTGTGACGATGAAGGCTCTTCTAAATCTAGCTGTCTTTGCTCAGCTTTTGCATCGTCTTGTATAGTCTGTTGATGAGTATTCTGCTCTTTCGACCCATGTTTTAAGTGCAAAGTATCAAATTTTTCAATCATATCATCTCCAAGCTGCAGAGTATTTGATATATTTGAAACCACAGATGAGCAACCGCTTTCTAAAGTTTCTAATCTTTTATCTTTTAATTGAAGACGTTCATTTTGTTTTTTCACGTTTTTCAGGATTTCAGCAAAATCAACTTCTTTTTGTTCCTCGACGCCAGATATTACTTTTTCTTCGTTCATCTGTGTTACTGTTGCTTGTTCCACGTATTGTTCTGTTAAATCAGTGCTGCTTGCTACATCACCGATACTTTTATTTTCACTTGACTGATTTTCTAAATTTCTTATCTCTGTACATAAAGAAGATGTAGTGACATTATTATCATAATTATCTTGAAAATTTTCTGTAATCGTTTGGTTAAGGCAAGAATGAGTACCACTTTCTTTAGGTATTTGAGAAATGTTTAATATATCAATACTGCTATGTTCGTGTTCTTTTTCATTATTAACACTGTTGGTTTCTTCTGTTTTAATATCTATATCTGTCACATAATCAATATGTGATTCAAGACAAAGATCATTGGATGTTTCTGGCGGATTATGTCTAATAAGTTCAATATTTTCTGTCACTGATTGTTCATCTTTAATCATATCACCAACTTCATCTTCTGTTTCTTCATAACTTTCTGTTTTGGGTAGTCTCTTACTACTGCTAGAATCTAAGATGCACTCAGCGCTATCTTGAGTATCTAAAGGAAGATCAGCTATATCCAACATATCACTGGCTGGATCTTCTCTTTCTGCTAAATTAACATCTGTACTAGAATCTATAATAGTCTCAAACGATTTTTTTATCTTTCTCTTACATTTAATTTTAGGCTCAATATATTCACTTTCGTCATTTGATTCTGAATCTGAAGGCCTTTCATCACTGTAACCACTTTCAGCAGAGTTATTTAAGGACGCTTCAGGTTTTAATTTTCTGTTTGAAAATTCAGTACGTAACTTACGCCAATCGTTTTCGGATTGAGTATTTTTCTCACGAGCTTGCTCCCATTTTTCTCGACAGTATTCAAGTTCTTCTTTGAGTTCGTTTAGCAGTTTTCTTTTTTGTTGCAATTCGTACTTAAGTATCTTTTCATGAGTGTGTAACTGATGATGGTGTCTTCGTAGTCTTCCAACAACATGCCATGTTTTACTTAATTCATTTGTGACGAGACAAAGTCTTTTTTCTTGTTCTTCAAGGCGAGATTCTAAGTGTGTGTTTAATTGTTTCATACGGTTCATTTCTTTAATCAAAGTTAACTTTTCTAAAATTAAATCCTGAAAATAAATTGAACTACCTTAGAAAAAAAAAGAATAATTATAATGTACAATTGTTTACTTCTACAAAAAATACACGTGATCCTGGACATGTGCCAACGCTCATAAGCGATAATAATCTATTTATATAATGAATGCAAATTGTTGATCATGAAAATATTTTTACTTTCTTCGTTATTCTGACTCACAATTTTAAGAAATTTATAAATGACTACGTTGCATTAAGTACCTATGACATCATATAGTTCCAATAATTTACTTAAAAATAGCAATGTTCTTATCTGTGAGTATTTAAATGTAGATATAGCCAGATATTTATTTAATGTAATTATTTTTTCTTACCTTAAGTCTGATATATGTTTGACTAACACTTGGCACCAGTACTGGACCAGATTTCGTCTCTACTGACTTATAACAAGTAGTTACTTTTTTAGATGCATCTGTTTCGGCTTCACTTTGATGACTTAGGAGTTCCATAAGCACTCGCCATACCTTCGGTAAATTTTGCACAATTTCCTCTGCTTTGGAAATATCTGTTAATTATATATTTATTTGTTAAATATATGGTAATACTAGAATTTATATATTTTAAAATTATAAATATGAATAATGGATGAAATTGCATTACGCTGTATCCCTAATGAGTTAGTTAGAAAACACAATATATAAAAACAACATTTTTTTTAGATAGTTCAAGTAGAAACAATACCTGGTTTATTTGAATCATTATCTGTATTTGCTTCCTTGCTGTAGGTGCTATTACAGTTATTTTCATCCTTTTCATCGATTTGATTAACAATTTCCAATAATAATTTTGGCAGTTCAGTAGATACTTCAGGACAATCTTCTCTTCCAGCCATATGTGTTAATAATCCATGGTTTTCCTCTAACTGATGAACAAGCTTATCCAAATTTTGTTTATTTTGGTAGCCCATGAGTGCTTGTGAAAATAGCTACAAATAATAATTAAGTTAAAATGAAGATATTGCGATTTAAATATTATGAAAATTGGTCTAAAATTTTAACATGTATAGTAACCTTATTTATTCCTAACATTTCAGCTTGAAGACGTCGAATTTCTTCTCGATTCGTAGATATGATATTGTTTTTATCTTCTACAGATTCTTCTAAAGTAACAAGTTTCGCTTCCAAGTCATCTACCTTTCTGGTTAGATCTTCAGATCTAAAAAAGATTTATATATTTTTCATTTTATTAAGAAAATTTTGATGTTACACACGTACTTAATTAAAAAATGAAAATTTTATATTTGAATTATTTATCCTACATTAATATTAATTATCTTACTTTTTTATTTCAGCCTCTAGAAGTAATTTGTGTTCATCAAGATCTCTTGCCAGTGCTTGTCTGGACACATCAGCTAATCTTGCTCGCTCCTCATATAACCCTCGTAGTGTTCGAATATTTTGTAACTGGCGTTCATACTCTTGCCTTAGATCAGTGGAGAGCATTGTTGTTTCTCTATCCGCAAGAGACTGTTCGATTTCGCTTAATTTGTTTTTTAACTAAAATATAATTTTAATAGTTTTCTATATCGAATAAATACATAGGTACACACTTAACAAGAAATGATTTTTTTCTATTTTAAAGAATTTTAATGGATATTATTAAAAGGATTCGCTAAAATACTGTATAACTTTTACATGTTTACTGTAACAAGAGCCGCTGTAATAATGTTTATTATAATTATTAAGAAATAATTGAATAGGGTTCATTTATCATAACAATGCTGGAAATGTCTTGGCTTTCAGTCAAGATTATTTGCCAACAGGGAATACCGGTAGCATGCTGCGACGTATTATAGCGGTCCCTGACCGACGAAGGTACTTGGGATTACAGGTCGTTGCCTTAACAAATATACATAGTGTAATATGTGAAACATAACTAAAAAATAGATTTTTTTTAAAAATATTATTTAGATTAATTTTATACGATAGAATTAATATTTTAGAATGTAAAATAGATACAATTTTATAAACTAAAAACAACGATTTG
This sequence comes from Heliconius numata, assembly GCA_016802625.1. Lineage (NCBI taxonomy): Eukaryota > Metazoa > Arthropoda > Insecta > Lepidoptera > Nymphalidae > Heliconius > Heliconius numata. The sequence continues at coordinate 13,985 of JAEBDU010012813.1, forward strand.
TTTTGTAAGTATTCCATGGTCTTACCTCATTTAATTGTTGTTCACGCAGCTTAATCATTGTCTTACTAACCGAAATTACTTCCTTAAGCGCGTTTACTTGTTTTATGGATTCAGTGTTTTGAGCACTTAGGTCCGCGATATCAGTGTACGCTGTTTGCAATGCACTATTAGAACTCGCCAAATCACACCGGAGCTTTATATTACTTGATCTTAATTTTTCAATTTCCTCTCTCATGTGAGAAATAGAGTTAGCGATGTATGATTTTTCATTATTGGAGCGAAGATTTTCTGGCACGTCTATATTATTTTTGATCAATAACTCACGAAGAAGTTGATTGCTTTCGCAAAGTTCAACTTTAGTTTCAATTTCATTTTGCAAAGCATTTTCTAGTGCTTTTTTCTCAGCTCTATGTCTGCCCAAAATTTCTTTTCGTTGTTCACGTTTTATATCTAATTCTTTTCTAAATTCGTTCATTTCTTCTTCTTTAATCTTAGCACGTGTTTCTGAATCATCACTCAAGGTATCATGAAACTGTTCTTCAATGACAGTTGTATCGTTGTCGTGTAAACAACTGTAGCCTTCCATTGTTTCACTTTCACTAGCAGTGTTAATGTGTAAAGTAGAAGCTGTATCCTCTGCCGGAGCACCACTGAGAAAATTTCCCATTTTGGAAGACTTTTATAATTGAAAAACTAATTTTATACACGCATTGACCGATATAGTATTATTAAGACAAAGGAGTGGCGAAGTCAGATCAGCATTAGTGTGAGGTTAGCGTTCTCAAAATAGAACCCTCGTCAGCTCCAGACGTGTGCTGACGTTCAAAGTATGCGCAGTAATACTGAGCAAAGTTTGTTTCAACTACGAATCTCTGTCAATTATTTATTTTTATCAAGCTATTTCAGTCGTGGGTATCTCTCGGAAAACGCGTTCGATGCAGATCATAAGGCGACCTTGTATTTAAAAATTGTGAAACATTTTCTAATGTTTTATTTTTCCATGATGAAAATGTTTTAATGAAAGCTAGAATATATGTAATTAATCATTTGTAAATATAAAATTACGACTATCCTAACTTACGACTACCATTAGGTATTGGAAGTACCTGCAAAAAATAATTATAGCTAAGTACGTATATTGTACGTTAAGAGTTGCATGTCACGTTTCCATTCAATTGCATTTATCTATTTATATTGTCGTAATTATTCAATAAAATTAATATTTTCTTTATAGAAGAGATATAGAAGTTGATTTTTTTTATTTCTATTTATAAGAACTCTTGGTTCGAATTGAAAAATGATTTTTGTGTTCTATAGTATATTTATCGAGGAAGGCTATATTTTATTTTATTTATATTACGTTAATCTACCTACTTCACGTATAAACGAAACGAATACTGTACCTGCCTATTTCACTGCACCTGCGGTAAGTTACCTCGGACGTTTGGAATACGTTACAAACAAAATTCAAATACCTATATTATATTTCAAAACGGGGACGAACCCGCAGGTAAATGCTAGTTATTAATAAAATTATAGTCCAAAAAGGTATATTTTCTATATTATTTAACTAGGTGTTTTATAGAGGCTCGGTGTTTTAAATTTATACGTGAAAAAAGGAAATAAATTAAAGCAAACAAAAGAAAAAAAAAAAAAAAATTAGTTATTTAAAATATTCTAATTACATTTATGCTCTATATTTTGATATGAAACAGATTAAATATGAAAATCTGATATTGGTTACGTCAATAACGTCAACTGCGTTTGTTACGAGGAAATCGCGTCGTGTTCCAAAAATTTTTGGGATTTCCAATTTTATATTTAATGTATTATTTATTAAAAATAATATTTATGCTCTAGGATTTATTTGCACCATATTTATATGCAGATGGCAAAACCTTTTAATTCGCAGTTGATGTAAATATTTTCGTTTTGTGTTCCGATTGATTTTTATTTTTTTATTATTTAAACAGTGGCTTATTGATAATAATAGCTGTTAATCACTTTACGCGTGACGTGGCTGTTAACGTAAAATTGAACTAGTAATAATGTGAAATGTGAAATAGATTAAGTTAAATAAGTGATGGATGAAAGCATAAAGAACTCCCCTTGTAAGGTAAAACATTTGGCGATGTCTTAGTAGTCTAGTATAAAATGACTCTCGTGGCAGTTAAACGCATTTTTTTAGTATATTTTCCTCTAACAATTTCTTTTTATTCTCTTCTTACAAATTAATATTATATACATATATTTATTGATTATTATCAATAGATATCTTTTGAAATTATTGAATGTAAAACACTTAAACAGTCTTTGTTTTATTATCAAAACTAGCTATCTATTCATCAAGGGGATTCTTATTTGTAAGAAACCATATAACTATTAAACAAATATATTTTATTTATAAGAAAACAATGCTTTATTCAGAAAACAAACAAGTCATTTATATATTTTCATTGAAAAGTAGATTTTATTTTAAAGCTCAGTGATTATAGCAGTATGTAGATTTTGATAAGTAGTAACATAGCACTATGCTTGTGTCTTATTTTGTTTGCTCGACTAGTATTTTTATTTTTGTTTATTAATCTGTAGTAACTATAAGTTTATGTTATAATCTACCTACATTAATAGGAATGTAGTGATGGTGGAGCACAGTTGGGTAAGGAAGTGGAGCACTTGCGGGCTCACCTTGCCGAGCGTGATGCACATTTTGTAACTCTTGAAACAGAATTTTTCAAGTGTTCCTCTAGGGCTAACGATTTAGAAGAACAAATCGGCACTTGGAGAGAGAAGTATGAAAGGTAGGTATCTTTTTAGTTTCACCATGTTTCCCATATATAGCAGGGAAGGTAGTAATCCCATTAAAAAAAAAACAATTTGCTTATGTTTCTATCAATAATTAAATGATTTCATTGGTGAAATTGTATCCTCAGTGTGAAATATGGTTTGAAAGTTGTTAAAACCTTTTAACATTACTTAAGATCAAGGTAATCTAGTAAATACAATTATGTGCTTCTGACATTCTGGTATCTTTCAAAATTGGCTAAAGATGAAACACATAAATATTATTCATTTTTTTCTACATATTTAAAATTGTATAGAGACCATCTTTACATACAAGTTTGAAAGTAAATACAATGGTTGTGGTTCAATTGTCAATTCAAAGAATGTATTATTTTAATTTCTTAGCTCTGTTAAGATAAAATGTGGCATTGAGTCCCATAGTGCTATATGGAGAATAAAGTGTAAAGATAAGTTATTTCATAAATTTATGTAATGTATATTGTAATGACATTAAATCAACAGAATAAAAATTGAAAAAAATCATGAATGAAATTATCTAATTTCAGGTTGTATGATTCACACAAGAGGGTACAAAAATTAAATCAAGTTCTTGAGGAAAAGTTACTGCAAATGGTGGACAAGATGAAAAGTGAGAAGAGTCAATTAACCAAAGACATTGCAACTTTATCTGTGAGATTGGCTGAATCTAAGCACAACTATAGCATGCTACAAAAGGAAAATGTAAGATTTGGTGTCTATTATACTAATTTAACATATTACCTTTATGAAAATTATTCACATTTTCATTTCCTTGCTTTGGTAATAAGAGAAAAGATGGCGTTGATAAAAATAAAATTGAAAAATTTTATATTTAAAACTACTTTGTACTCCGTCGGTCAAATTGCTGTCTGTATAATGCACTGCATAATAGTCACCTAGTGTGAACCTATCACCTAATCTTTATATATATATTTATTATTTTAGGAAAGATATAAAAACGATATGAATTTGGCAATCCAACTACTCCAATGCAAACCTGACAATTTTGTTTCTCAAAAGTTAGACAATGTAAGTGAAAATAAACTACTACTATAATACTCTTGTAGTAAATTCATTAAGATAGCTACTAAACTATGAGAATCTTTTTTCCATTTACAGCTTCCTGTAGACACACAAGCAAGAGTGTCCCAATATGTTATGTCGAAAACACCTAAAGTGGGCAGTTCTAATCACTCGAAAAATGGAAATGATATTGATACGTTTGACGCTAGTGAATACGAATTCAATATATCCGCGTCGCTAATGTCCAAAATACTTGAAGATAGCATCCAAGACTCTGTTACTAAACATTGTGACACTTGTACCTGCTCAAAGTCACAAAGTAAACCGTTTTGCTACAATGAAAGCTATTACACAACCGCCACCCAAACAATTCTTAGTGGAGACTTTAAAAATTCACTTTGTGCCAACTGCAATGGTGAAATCAAATCTTTGAACTCGGGACTTAGTATTCGGAGCATTTCTCCCACTGGTGTTTCGTTAGTAAACGATAAAAATAACTTATACATACTGCCTCAACCTGAGCCTAAAGACAATATTGATATATTAGATATGAATAAACCAAATAATGTTATAAATGATATGATAAAATCTGAAGACAAAGCCAAATTAGAATCTCAAAATACTAAAGAAGATGATTTCACTGTTAGAAGCAATAGCGTGAATTTGGAGCCGGTACATCATAAACTCTGTGATCGCACAAAAACATCAATATCTAGCAAAAAAAGCAGTATTCATAGCGCGTGTCATGAGGATTTGCTCAAAGATGTAGATAAAAATAAACCAATGATTCCCACTTCGGCAGATAGTGTTTCAATTAGAAAGAATTCTCATAGTTCAATGGGTGGTGTTAGTCGAACATCGTCTATAGCCAAATCGACGGTGAGCACCCATAAATCTAACACTCAAGTGGGTCCCGGACCTAGATTTTGTCATCTACGAATGCAAGCAGGTTCCAAAAACATTTTATTAGATAACGCGGAACCCGATGTGCCACCCGTTTTGTACAGAAGACAGAGTAAATGCAATGAAAACTCTATATTTAAAGACCTCAACGATGACAATTTCATAGATTTAGAAAAGAATGATGATGATATCAAAACTGATATCAAAGATACCATTGTAGTAGAGAGCACTTTGATAGACGTCCACGTTGACAATAATAATAAAGAAGCTAGTCCTACTGTTAAAAACAGTTTGATTAATCCTATTCTTTTAAACGTCTCGTCGTCACCGCTACGACCTCTCAAAACGCATAACTTTTCCAATAATTCCGAAAACAACAACAATAATTCTCTGATAGGAAGTCAGAAAAATGCATCAGAGATTGACAATTTGCTTAATGATTTCAATACAGACGTTGAAAATGCAGCAGACATTACTAACATAGAATCTGTAAAGAAAGAAGACTTGCCTTCGTCAAATAATCATGATATAAAAATATTTAATTTTGACCGATATGAGCAAAGTAAGGTGACTCAGTTCGCTCGACCACTCAAAAAAATTGACATGTCCCATTTTCATTCATTAGAAAATACGAAAATATCCAAAGATTTTCCACCGACGGGAGATTTAGATAAAAAAACGGACACTTCAAAGCCATCCTTGCCAAATATTGTTAACGTTTATCCAAACTTGACACAAACACATTTGAAAGTCAATGAGAATAAAAAGGTTTTTACGAACGAGCAGAGTACGAGCTCACTTTCAAGTGACGACAGTGCGGCGATGTTACAAAAACAACAACTGCTCAGAGTGGCCGAATGGGTTGAAAAGAACTTAGAACAGCAAAACAATCTAAACGACCCTTTAGAAGATGAATGCAACTTCACAAATCGAGCTTCCAGAAGGGATAGCAAAATAAACAGACTAACAGAAACTCTGAATGAGTTAGCATTAAACATGCCGCATCCGGTCACCAAGTATTCCAAATACACGAGAGAGCCAAGAAATAACTGGCCCCATAATAGCGTCAATCAAATTCACGATAAAGTAAAACCGAGCGGGTCAAATGTTAAAATCGTTAACAATATCGTAAAAGAGACGATTTTTCCCGTTGAATGCGGAGACGAAACTGTCACTGAGGTCAATGATAATACTAACAATTACGCTAACATTGATGTTGGTAAAGAATTAAGGGACGCGTTGAAAACTAAAGGTGAAAAGGAAATATCGCCTGAGGATTTGGCCAGAATGGAGTATAATGTTAAGACGTTTTTACTTAGTGGACCTTATTGGACGAACCCGGCGCGTGTAGATAGAAGTCGACGTACAAGTAGCAAAACTGAGACTGATGTTTAAATTGCAATTTAATTTACAATTCTATTCGTATACAGACTCGTAGACTCGATCACGATGCGATTTAAGTGGCCATCAATCTTTTTATAGGATTTCTTAGTATAAATAATTGTTTTTCAAAATCTACGATTTTTAAACGTCATTTGGCTCCATTTTGTATGAAATTTATTTAAGGGTACTTACAGTTAGGAGAATTATGAAATTTTGCAAGAAGTATTTGTAATGAGTAACCTACAATACAAATTAAGAAAAAATATCAAAAAGCAGAAATTTAGTTATCACACACAAAAAAACCACTACAACGAACTTATATTTTTAGTTCATTTCCTATAAAATTAGTGCATATGTTAGCAAATTAATGCTTCCCGCTCCGTTATAATCATGAAATTAGTATGGAACCCTTGATGGGCGAGTCCGACTCGCACTTTACCTTCTTAAATAACCGTGTCGTGGTCGATTTTATGAATAGCTTAGCTTAGTCCTGTCATTCCTTATGTGTTGTGTAATATGTCAGCCGATCTCGTTTACGTGTAGCCAGTTTGATATAATTATTCAATGGAACAAATAAAAAAAAACCAACGATTTATAACGCTTTTGAGTAATTTTTAGAGAGAAATTATTGAAAATATTTTGATAATTAACATAATTCAAACGTAACGTTTAATTAAATTGGCACAAATTATGTTTAAGACAATATGGCTAAATATTCTTAGATTTATTTGTTTCATTTATTTAACCTTATGTATTGAGTATATTCAATAAAAAAAACAGTCTATGTTACATTTCCAAATCATTAAAAAAAAACAAATATGGCGCATGTTAATTATTTCTAAATATTTATACTATTGTTCGTTTTTTAACAAGCGTTATGCTTCGTTGGTGTTATGTGTATGGTTCTAGTCTTTAATGGTGTATGTGACATTCATGAATATCGCTTTTTGACTGTTAATGTTCAAAATATTACCAATTTTTTTAATGACAGACAATTTTTTTTTTAAATTATAGTCCATTTTAAATATTTAATAGTGATGTAACGAATTTATATTTCTGTATTAGTATTATAAAGAGCCTGTTTGTTTGTTTGATCGCGTTAAACTCAGTGACTGCAGGTTCGATTTGAGAAATTATTTTTGTAGTGGAAAGTTCAAAACAATTCGAAGAATAAAATGAAAATCCAATCAATTCCATAATTTTTTAATCGTTTGGAATATACATCAAGTTTGTATTGTATAATAATTATATCCCAATAATCATGTTTAAGTATGACATTCGTTACATCACTAATATTTAATATATTTAATTTTCGTTTATATTATATCACATAGTCATTGATTTTGTGCACATATAAATTACTGTAAAATATAGTTTTTTTTCTTCAATTAAAATAAAATAGTAATTTACTACAATTTTCTCAAATTATAAAACGATCAGTTATTGTTCCTACATAATCGACGGCTTGCCTTAAGAACCAAAGTTTTACAGGGCCAAAACTAAATATTATTTTTCAAATTTCGCCAAAGCAAATAATAAATAGTATATTTTAAATAACAATTATTCAAATCGCTTTCTATGTATATTGCATTAGTCTTGTGTATAAAAGCATTTATTAAAAAAATATCACAAAATTCCAAGTTCATAAAGGCTGCCATTTAAAATGAAAACGTATGTATAAGACTCACAAATAAGTATTACTTCGGACAATTTGCTTAGAAGTTTCTATATATGTGATATATATATAAATAATAAATAAATTCACGTATGTACAAATTTATCTAGCACTGATGTACTTGATGTTAAGGATATCTAACGGCGTTCGGTATTTTTTATGAAATCTCGTGGGATCTGGTTTTGCTTCTACAGGGTGGAAGAGGCAGCGCTTCTTTTATTGAAACTGCATATAGGGTAATATATTTCAAACCCACACCTAAGAAATTAATCAAGGTACCTCAACAGTTTGGACGTAGGATTTTTTTTTCATTTCACGATTTTTATCCATACCTGTATTTCGTGTGACGCACACATACATGTGCGACGTTTCCGATTTGACAGGTAAGTGTGTGCGTGCCTATGTTATACTTTACAAATGGCGTTTTATTTTAAAACGATAATTTTATTATTTATTTTGTTTGAAAAAATAACTTTTTCATTTTTGGGAATTATTTTTTTTCCGAATTATATTAGGCTTTTATAGAGTAGTTAAAACTGTGGTTTCATTTAAAGTGGCGCTGACAATTCCACCCTGTATATTCTATTCTATAATATACAAATATTTGGATAATTAATCTTAATTTTACACTATAGTTCTTATATTCATACAATATTTACATTACATAACATATTGCTTCATTTTACTTCAAAACGATTCATATTATATTATATAGAGTTAATTTTTTTCATAAATACAAATGTTTGTTATAGCATGTAGGTAAAATAGTACAATGTAATAATTTTTTTTAATCAATTCAAATATACCGCATATGAGGGTAGTCAACAAAATGAGCTTTTTTATAAATTAATAATTATAAATGTATGTATCCTATAGAATCATTTTTTAGTACATTTCTCCCCCACATACTTAGTAACTTAATATTGTATTGTTAATATCGCGTTAAACATTCCAAATACATAATTACTATAAATTATAATATTTTTAATTAGTTAATTAATAAAAAGACAATTAAAATTACATTCCATTTGCAATATTATTAAATTTAATCAGATCCTGCGAAGTTATTTTGATATACAAGAAATAAATAAAACAACGGTTGAAGCATTGATTGATAGATTGATGGAAATCCTCTTACAGTGTTCTCATCAATTATACTACGATTCCGTCGATTGTTAATATGTTGAAAATGTAGCGTTAGATAGACACGAAATTGCTAGGCTTCGCTTTCACATACGAATGGCTGATTCAATATTTTTATTATAGCATTGCTCGTTGTTTTGTTGGTAAAAAGGGGTAACTCACATATTACAATTGAATAAATTTTAAAAATACAGTACAACAATTGAATTGGTTCATAAGTTATAAATGATTTGTAAGAGGCGCAGGTTTGAAATTTTGTGCTTATTATCTGGAATTTGTTAATATGGGGGTTGACTCCCTTCACCGCCAAAGCAACGACGTGTGTTCTCCAATTCAAAACGAATGGAGAAGGAGAAGTATATTTTTGAAATAGTTAGCCAATAAATAATAGTTTGTATTCGATTGATATATGTCACTGTGTGTTACGCCTAAACAAAGCACAATAATGAGGGTTCTTTAATGTGTCGTGTTTGTTTGTTTATTATATTTTACGATATAGTATTGTCTTTTTTGTATGTGTATTTGTGGATAGATGTTTTGTCATTCCGTTTTCTTTTCAGTCTATTTTAATTAATTTGTTTACATTTTTGGTTATTGTATTAAATCAGTTTCACGCTACAGCGGGATACATCCCGCACACGGCAGAATAGGCAGAGGGATCCTAGTGTTAAGACACTACGTTTCCTACTTTCCGCCGAATTCTCCAAAGCATTATGTGTGGAGTGCCGGAACGCTACACTACGATTTGCCTCTGCATCAGAGGGGAGAAATTAAAATATTAAATATTTAATTCCTCCGAGCGGGAGCGGAACCCACAATCAGTAGCTTTTACAGTCACACACTTGTGCATATTGTATTTATTTTGTGTTTTTTGGCATGATTTACTCATTAAATATCTGGGCTCATTCGCTATCGCGAAATGGTCGGGTATTTTGGCTCTGACATTTCATTTGCTAATAAAACGTATAAATCACATTTTATTAGATTTTTCTTTTGATTGTTAAAATAGACTGAAATATAATTTTGTATTAATTTGTAGTATCTCCGTCTAAATGTCTTAGGCTGCACACTTTTGTTTGTGTAAATGTTGTTTATGTCTGGAATTTTTATGAATTTATTTTTCATTATTGTAAATTGTTAAATTTTAAGAGTTGCTTTTAGACTGTGTGTGTCTCTTAAAATTTATTATAAATCGGTTGTTCTTTTTGTGTTTGTATACACAGTTTTAATTATATAGATCTGCTTGCTGATTCACATGACAATGCTAAGGCTGGCCCTTGTAAAGCTTCAGCAACGTATTGTAAACGTGATTATTTATTAAATACATTTAAAAATATTACTTGGTTTTAATTAATATTCTTTAGTTGTTCTTTATTTATTGTGTTATTATTTTAGCTTCACGCTGTTTTCTGCACATAGCAAGGTAGGCAGAGAGAAGCCGGAAACCAGTCAAGACACACAGTTCCCATTAAGATAGCGGTTCTCCATTTTACGCCAAATTCTGGAGGCCGTGCATCTTGAGAGTGCCAGAGCGAAGAAATTAACATATTAAATATTTTATTTTTTCGAGTGGATTTTCACATCGAAATCGAATCGAATATTTTAATGAAAAACCAGTAATTTACTAGATAAATTATGAATGGATTCTCTGATAGTCGCAACTCGTAGTATTGAATTCGCTTCGTGTTTGCCAGCCCGTGTAATAACTTATCGCTAGCCAGGAAGGACATCTACCATCGGAACGAGATCTTTGGCCCTCGCTTTTTGAAAATTACTATGGTGTACGTGCCTTGCCTTGTATTGTATGAATATTGTTTGTATTGCAATCGATTTGGTGTATAATTTTAATGTCTGTTTTGCGCAATTTTTGCCGATTAGAAGGATAAATCAGTTAATTTTCGCGTTTACAGAAACGCGACTGGTCGTGAATGAGAACCCCACTGGAAGGAATGATATATTTTTCAAAATTTATATATCTTCGCTCTGGAACCAGGGCAAAAAGCCGCCATTAAATACGCCATACCTTCGGAATTCGTCAGAATATGGAAAACGGAGTGTCTTAACACTATGACTCCTGACGTGATACAGCGTGAAGTTGATTAAATTAAATTACACTTTAAAAAAAGTAGGATAGTTAGCTCATATGAACTGTCATTAGTACATACGTAAAGCTACAAATCGAAGATAATTTCCTACATATATAACTATAAGTATAGATTCCTGCAAATTCCTAGTTCACCTTACCTAGGCAGTCATTAAGATAGCTCTCTGAGTGAACGACCGGTCGATTAGCGACACGCGTCAGGTGGCCAGTGCCATTCCTGAGACCTCATACCTCATAGCGTGACATTCTATTGTTGATTGATATATAACGATGGGGCATAATAGGGCCTAAAGCTTTTAATGTTAAGCTTAATTACTTTTTTAAGTTGAAAATTAATTTTGTTTTTTTAGGTTGATTTTTTTTAACAGTGTTTTAAAATAAACTGTAAGTACAGTTTATTTTTAAATACATAATAAAATATGGCATCTCTCATTATTTATTTAATGGAGAATTTTAAAGGTGGAAAGGCAATTAATATTTTAGTAACACGGCTATTTATATTATATTCTTTTTATATATTTTTTATTAAAAATGGGGAGCCAAGTGTATTAACACTAGGTTCCTTCTGTCTACCCTGCTGTGTCATCAGCGTGATGCTAAAAAATCTCGATTTATCATGGTTTTGAAACGTTTACACCATTTGCTAAAACTGTTTCCTTATTTAATTGTGTTTATAATAATTTAACCCACTTGTATTTCGGCTTAGGCCTTAGACTATAATGCCTCTTATAGCAACTGTATAAAAATATGAGCGTGAGAAAGCTTTATTGTTGGACCTCCAAATTTTAAAAGTTCAAACCACAACATGACGTTACTTGGATAATTTAGTGCGATATTAGAGCTTTAGGCGATATTAGGCAGATCTTAATTTTTTTATCTATTTTTTTTATCTCTACATATTTTATGTATCTGGCGGATCATATCGACAGACCATAGTGCTGTACGTTCACGTTAAATATTTTTCTGGTAGGTACCATTGTTGGCAAAGTTCTATCGTTATTTTCATTCGCGTCATCAAACCCAACCAGAAAATAAATAAAATTAATTCAGTCAAGATAATGATGATATGAGAAATAATTGTGAAGAAAAGATCCTACTTGCAAATTAGTATTTGGCGTTAACAGATAAAATCAGTAACATGTTAAGCTTCATATTTATGGTCATTAGCCATCTTCAGAATTCTGATGCAATAATGAAAGTGTCGCTAATTGCAGCAATTAATTTCTGGTGCACAATGGTTATAGTTGCGAGTGTTTTTTAACATATAACAAACTTCCAAACGACGTGGTTAATTTATCACTGAACAAATTTAAAAAAGTGGTAAAACACAGGCTCTGCCAACAAGCATATTACTCTGTTAAAGATTATGTTCGCGATAAAGATGTTTGGAAATGAGTTGCTCTATTTCTAAGTTAAAATTGTTAATTGTAATTTGTAACAAATATTGGCAGTTAAAAAGAGTGGCCATGAGTTTCTTTGCCTGTATTTTCTCTTGAGCTCAACTATTTGAACGGGTTTTTTCAAGTCAAAATTGCACATTTTTTTGGTTATTTTGTTTTAAAAATTTTTCTACTTTTATGACATGTCCAAGTAAATGTGAAACATTTTTATGGAATAAATATATTTTGACTTTGACTAACATATTCACGTTACTCATACAAACGGTTACCGGCTAGCGGTAAATCCAAATTTCTATACATTTCGGTATAGGCACTCGTTGTCTCTGCGGTGTGCGGTGACCGTGAGAAGTTTTAGACATGTTTTGACAGTTTTCGTGCAAATTTTTTAATCTTTATATCTTTTTAGGGTTCTTTATAAGGTGAAAATAGAACCTTTATAGTATCTTATCTTTATAGTGTCTTTGTTGTCTGTGTGTCCACCTGTCAAGAGTATTTGTCTTGAGATCGCATGGATGTATCAAGTTTAAATTTAACAATATATATTTGTGTTTACGTTCCTTGGAGCATAGAAAAATTCAAACCTTTAAAAGACCGACAAGGATTAATTCATCGTTTTTGTTTTTTTTTGGTGTGAAATTCGCTGCGTAATACAAACACCTATATATTACTACTTACTTCCAGACAGGGGCGTAGGAAGAGGAAGGTCGTATGGTCCGAGCCCAGAATAGTCTGGTGTCCCACCCTAGAAATTTAATTAACAAAAAATGTGCCCTGAAAAATAAAAAAAAACAACTCAACAATTTATACGAATAAATCTGTGCAAAGCTAAAATCCAACAGCACCATCAGCAATCAACGATGGACAGTCTACAGAAAATTCAAAAGTATAACACATTTTCCACATTAGTGGAAATTACCCACGTAAGTGGCCTGACATCCATATATGGTTGTATGGTTACACATCGACACAATATGTCTACTTCTCATATATAAGTAGAGTATAATTAGCCCAATGCCTCCACAATCCCCAAGTCTTCAATCAAGCTTTATTGACATATGTATTGTTCAAAATGCACATATATTTTGTAGGTCTGTGAGTTTCTTATTTTTACGGCCTGTACTAATGTGTCTTACTAAAGAATCATTATTACGCTATGAACTATACATTACACAGTTTTTGTTGTTATCATGTCGGCGTGATAGATTGGTAATTCCGCGCTATTTACTTTACAATTTAAGTCTTAAAAAAGATTATGATAGTTTAAATATACTGAAATATATGTTAGCGTATAATATAAGAAAAATAGAGCCATTACACAAACGATTTTTGTGTTTTGCTTAGGCCCTACTCGCGGCTTCGCCCGCATTCCCACCTATAATATTTTTATTATGGTGCATTTACCTACCAACAAATTGATACTGAATGTATGGCGTTCATTATTATTGTTATTTCGTTATTTCGGGATAGGTAAGAAATACACTGTAATAATATTAAGTACTACTAAAAAATTTAACTTTTATACAAAATAAATAAAAAATAATAGTATATAATAGTAAATCAAATAAGTAAATTCGAAGAACTTAGGGCTTTAACAAGCAAACAAACAAACTCTTTCGCTATATTATATTAGTATAGAGTAAATATTTATTTTTTTACATTGTATTTGTAATACAGTATGTACCTCATTACCATTAGCAATATTATTAAAAAAAAAAGTAAAAGTAATGTCAAATTATGACAGCTGCTTTGTTGGTGCCTATAAACTTTTCGTATAAACAGTATTTAAATACTGTATAACCGGATGAAATAACAAAATTACTAATTGAATTCATTTAATTTTTTTTGAGTCATACATTGGAGTAAGTTACTCTTATATTAATTGTATTATGTTAAATTTTTACTATCATTGATTTTTTAAAATAAAAATAATATATAAAAATATTTGTTATGACTCAAAATTCCAGCAGAATAAAATTATAATGATAATTTGGACAAAAATACCAACCGATCTTATCAATTAAGGTCTTTTCATTTAAATTCTATTGCGATACTTCTCCAAAAAGTAATTTATACTAGATATTCATCGAAATGTCTACGGAAACGGAAATTTCTCGTACAATATGCAGACATAAACAAGAGGAGGAAAATTGGAGACGACGATGCGGTTGTTTGCGGACTAGTGAAAAATTAAAACTAATTCTGGATACTTTCCCTCCACCGCCGCCCCCTACGCCGGAACGTAAAGAAGCAAAATCAGCAAATACTGTAACTACTTATTTAAATATTACGACTTATTCTTATTTTCAATTTTCCGCATTTAGCAGAGTGGAGAACATTGGGTCAAGACACTTCATATCTTACTTTCTCTTCAATTTTCGAGACATTATGCCTTAAGTGGAAGTGGAAGGTGGAATTCAATGTTATGTTTACAAGGAAGAGAAATGAAAATAATTTATTCCTTAAAGTAGAAATCTAACTCACAACTATCGAGCCAAGATTTGAAACAGATTCTTTGTCTACAAGGCGCTAGAAATTCTTTGTTCCTTGGAAATAGGATATAACATAAGAAATTACATTTATCATGGCGTTCCTTGCCCTCCACGCAAGATGCGGGAGATGCGTGACGTTACAAATATTTCCCTGTATCAGCACCATATCTTCAATAATGATATAAAATTTAACTTGTTCTCGCGGCATTTAAGCAATTGATATTTGAAAATTTATACTGTTTTATTTATGTTTACAGTATTATCTAATAAAAATTGCGTTATATTTTTATAGATTGGTAAAACTTGTATTTCTGCTTACTGCACCGCTCACCAACCTACACAAAATAAAGCAGTAAGAGCTTGCTGTGACCAATTAGAAGAGTTGCAGGATGAAGTGGGTAATAAAAAAGTACGTAAAGATATTTTTTAAATTTATTTAAGCAGGTATTACGTAGCAGGTCTAAGGCCAGTCGTGGTCCAGGTGCATGAGGGTGTGAAGAAGGGACTGTAACGCGATGGTTGTGGGTTCGATCCCCACTCGAACAAATGAAATATTTATCTAAAACAAAATATAGTTCTATTTCTTCGCTCTGGTTTCGTGGCAAAGCGCGCCGTTGAGTTTCGCCACTCAACGCCTCCAAAATTCGGCGGAATGTAGGGAACGGGGTGTCTTAACACTAGGTTCCCTCTGCGTACCCTACTGTGTGCGGGAAACAGCGTGAAGCTGAAAAAAAAAAGAAAAAAATTTTTTTAGTCAAATTATTTAATTTCCATATTTTTGCTTGTTTTGAAATATTTCACACTTAATTTATAATACAGGGTGAGTCATATTGAACTTTCCGATTTCAATAAGGTGTGTATTAAAAACAAAGCGACATGCAGTAAAAATTATTTTATTGTTTGACAGCACATAACATGCAGTTTTAATTTAGTTGGTTTTAAAAATGATATCCTGTAAATGTCTACCTCCATTGACCACACACTGCTGAAGCGTTTCCCGGAAGTTGTCCATTACTCGTCGAGTCATATTCAGCGGAATAGCATTGATTTCTTCCGTGATTGCAGCCTTCAGTTCATCGATGGTTCGGGGACGATGCGTGTACACCTTTTCCTTCAGGTAACCCCAGAGAAAGAAATCGCAGGGGGTTAAATCAGGTGATCTCGGCGGCCACCCAACGTCACCTCGCAAAGAAATGAGATGACCGGGAAACATTTGTCGCAGGATTTCCATTGAACGCCTGGATGTATGGGCTGTAGCACCATCTTGTTGGAACCAGATGTTATCGTTGTCATGATTCTGCGTTAATTCCTCCAATCCAGTGGGAATGGGATCACGTCGACCAATAGCAAAATGTAAACGGAACGCACGCTGTGTTGTGATCACGGAGCCGCCATTTTTAATAAACTCTTCAACTACGAACGCACGATGTTGTCCCGACCAAGCCATTGCTCACACTAAAACTGCATGTCATGGCGCGTCTAATGACACCATCCCCACCCTTCTACTCCTTCCCTTCTTCGTGCAACGTCCTTCCAAAACCGGAAAGTTCAATATGACTCACCCTGTACTATCTTTTTTATTAAAGGTAGACAAGTCATATTAGAACCTATAACCTACAACTTAATGTCCTGACAACGCTATAATAGCGTCAAAAATAATATTTTAAATAAAAATGGTAATTCGTAAGCAGTAAAGAATGTTTGTACTCGTGAAAAAAGATAGAATCATAATATTATACATCGTGACGAGTCGCGCGCTCCGTAGGCTGTTCTAAGAAAATATTATTAAAATAGTTTCACTTACATCTTATATCTGATGATAATCTAGTTAATAAAATTTTAATAGTGGCTAACTCTAGAGATTAAAAAAATAAAAAAGTTAAAAAAAACATGAAAAATAAAACTTTGCTTAAACTTTAGTTGCCTGGTTTTAAAATATAAAAGACTAGCGGACGCGCGCAGCCTCGCCTGCATATTTGCACCCTTAGGAGTGAATTCTAATAAACCATGAAACATGTGTTCAATGAAATATTTTTAAGAGTCTCAATTTCAAATTTCATAAAAATCAGTGGCGATTTAAAGATTTTTCCATACAAACTTTCAACCCCTATTTCACCCCTTTAGGGTTAGATTTTTTCAAAATCCTTTCTTAGGGGATATCCAGATTATGAAAGTAAACATCTGTCCAAATTTCACGTTTCTACGCACAGCGGTTACGGCTGTGCGTGCGTCTTACCTCAGTCAGTGTGGACAAGTCCTTTTATATATATAGATTAGAAATTACACAGAAAATAAAAAAGTTATTAACGTGTTCGCAGTAGGTATTGTTAGGCAGAGCTCTTTGCTTGTCTTATGAAGCTTTAATTTAGTATTTTTTTAAGCTTCACACTGTATCCCACTGCTGAGACATTCTGTTTCCTTTAAGGCACTTCCGTTTCCCATTTTCCGTTGATTATTGGAGGCATTGCTTGTTGAGTGGCGGAGCCCATCCCCGCGCTTTGCACGAGGCAAGGCAGAGCGAAGAATGGAAAATAATAAATATTTTCCATTTTCCCGAGTTGAATTGAACTCACAACCATTACGTTTTCAGATGAACCCCTGTGCCCTTACTCCACGACCTCAATTTGAGTTAATTAATATAAATTAATATTTTTCTATTTGTTAATAATGTAATTATTACTATTTTGATTATATTACAATAATAATGATTACATTCAAATTTTAAAGCAGACATTCGAAGTCTGTTCAGTTACCTTGTCCGATGAACCCCAAGAAGGCTGCCCAAACGTTATATTGTTTGTTTTATACACAATTTACGTAGATTGTATCTCTCTAGGTTAAGACCGACCGGCCGACGGTTCCGTACTCGACTCGCTCAGGATATATCAAATACTAACAACTTAATCTTAATTGAAATCGAATATTCTATTTTATTAAATATGTGTACATAGCCAGTTATGTACTTCCTTTTCGTTCCTATGTTTTGTTTTTAGTTAGTCTATCTGTGGAACATTACAACTCAATTATGTTTATTGTTTTTGTTGATTTAATGTATTCAAATTCTTTTTATTGTTTTTTTTGTACGTTTTCTTTTATATTTTTGTAAGAAATAAATAAATAAATCAACTTCATGCTGTATCCCGAACACAGCAGGGTAGGTAGAGGGGACCTAGTTCTGGAGGCATTGCGTATTGAGTGGCAGAACTCAACGCCGTGTTTTCCTACGTTTCCAGAGCGAAGAAATGAAAATATTAAATATTTCAATCCATTCGTCAAGGAATCAAACCCACAACATGTCGCGTATACAGACTACAGTCGCAAGCTTGTACTCCTGCGTCGCGACTTGCCTTTGTACTTCCATATTCCTTAATACCAAATATGTATGTTTAGATGGGTGCCAAATCTTGGCGGGTTTTGACTGACCTGGCGCAACTGATCCAGCTCTCAATAACAGCGACTGCTCTAGCGATCTATTATATTATATACTGCTACATGCAACTCATCTATTACAGTCTGAGAAGTGCTCTATACTTCCACAACGCTGATGGGTTAGTTCACCAATTTCCACCAATCATTTTTACTTGTTTATTCATATGCCGCACTTTAGATAACTAGCTGAAGAAAATGAAAAAGAAAATATACGTAACATAATATTTTTTATATATTTTTTTAGTTTTACGTGTTTGTCGCGTTTATCATGGTAGGTAAAGAGAACTTAGTGTTAAGACATTCCGTTCCCCACTTTTCGCCGATTTTTCGAGGCATTGTGTATTGCGCTTCGCCTCTTTGATAGTAGAGCGAATAAATTAAAAAGAATAATAAATAATAATTTATTTCTCCGAGTGGGAATCGAATTCACAACCGTCGCGTTTATAGCCACTGGGACGGTGCCACGACTACCGACTGGATAATGAAATTTTTATTATAAGTAAATCCCATCGATATACTGTAACGTAATTTTAATTATTTAATGTCGTAAAGTCTCTTATTTTGCAGGCCAATGAAAATAACGATAGCCGTAGTGACTATAACATCAATTATAGTTGCCCTTAATTTGATAATCAAAATGGAAAAATATCTAAAAATATATTGAAAAATGAAATATCAAATGGAACAACAAATTTATGTGTCGAAAAATGAAGTCGAATTTGGTTTTTGGCGTTTAAAATTTGCAATAAAACATATGTAATTGTCTAAAAGAGGAGTGAATAAAAAAATATTCTTGCAATATATTTTTTATTTTTTAGCGTCACGTATTATCCCGCGCACAGCAGGGTAGATAGAGAGAACCTTGTGTTAAGACACTCCATTCCCAATTCTCTGCCGAATTTTGAAGGCATTGCGTGTTGAATAGCGGAGTTCAACGCCGCGCTTTACCTCGAAACCAGAGCGAAGAAAAAGTTCGAAGGTTCGCCTGTTATTTATTTGACTCGAATCTAGCTAAATAGTTATCGAGGCTCTGTACCACTGAGGTTACTCTTACAGCCTCTAGGAAGAGGCTACGACCACTTCACTTGCAACCGTCGTCGTAGACGCATGTGTCGAACCCGGTACCTCTCGCGTTGTGTTGCGATTCCTTTCGTAGTATTCTTTTGTTTGTGTGGAGTGTAATTAAATGATAGGAGACAAGTGGTGACCCCCAAGTGCATTGCTTGTGCAAAATGGCCCCCAATGTCGGGTAAGTGGAGTGGATATAATTGTTTTTGTTTTATATATTTTTTTTGTGTTTTATGAGTTTGTTTATATGTGATATTTGTTGTGTTGTATGTATTGTATTGTAATTACACAAAATTTATTATATTTTTTAAGTATATGTATATTCTAACATTAAATTCTTATATTAAAAAAATGTTAAAAAAGTAAAATTTATTTATAGTAGTAAACAGCATTGATATTAATATTATTTGCATATTTAAAAAAAGTAATAAAAATGTTTTAAATATCATATTTTCAACGTTTTTTTTAAATATCGGTATTTTTGTTAAATTATCTGTTGATAATCATGAAACTTTTGAAATACAGACTGTTAATATTAAAGCACGATGTATGAACTTACAAATATTATTTGAATATGAAATTATAAAATAAAAAAATTACAAATTTAATATAAAACAGTATATTTTTTTAGAGTGCAAATGTGAGAAAGATACGCCTAAAGATGCCGCGTAAAATTATGTTTGTACTAGTTCTGTGACCCCGCTACGCTTGAATGGAATAAACGGCGGCAAAGATTTGCTTGTAAAAATTTCAAATATAAAATTTTAATGCCAAATAAAAGATGTTCTCGGTCAATCCTCGCGGTTAACGTGGTTAGATGTTGTTTCTTAGTAATAAATAAATATCAATTATGCTGGTAACTGTGATTTACCTACATTTTTAGAAAGTTTATTTGTGATTTTTGTCATTAATATTTTTTCAATATAAAACTATAAATTTATGAAATATATCAAAGAAAGTAATCTAATAATAATGGGAAAGAGAAATGGACAACTAATGGCTTTACCTGATCCAGATTGTAAAACAGAACAGGAATCGTGGAAGTAGTTTCATATTTTTTTCGTACTTATATTTTTCGGATAAGTGAATTTGTATACAACAGTTATCAATATAACTGTTATTAATTTAAGTCTTAAATTTATTATATTTCTTTAATTTAATATTTAAATTAATAAATAATATTTAATATTTAAATTTATATTTTAATTTCTTTGCTCTGGAGTCGAGAGTTCCGCCCCTTTATACGCATTACCTACAGAATAGCGGATAATGAGCATCGGAGTGTCTTATCGCCAGGTTCCCTCTGCTTACCTTGATGTGTGCGGGATACAGCGTGAAGCTGATATAAAAATATAATAATAAAAAATGTAAACAGAAAGAAACCCACGTTGTCAATTATATGTTAAATGTGCAATGTAATGCATTCTTTTATATTATCTTAATTATAGTCAACAATTGTGAGAGAATAATTTTAAAAGTGTATAGGAATAAGTAAACAATTAGTTTTTAGTATAATTATTACTAAAACTGATCTTAGATAGGTATGCTAGTTGCCAGTAAAAATGCTTTTTATATCTATATGATCAGGAGGTAAACCTCTTGTTAAGGCCCTTGTAACGCAGGGGCATAAAAGTGTGACTGTAACACGACGCTTGTGGCTTCAATCCCCATTCGAGAAAATGAATTGTTATATAGGCATCTATTAATATTTTAATTTCTCGAAAAATTCGGCGGAAAGTGGTAATCGAAGTGCCTTAACACTAGAATCCCTCTGCTTACCCATATATGCGGGATACAGCGTGAAGCTGATTTATTTTTACTAGGTAAAACTTAAGGCATGAGAAGACTTGTCTTTATAGCAATTAAAAGGTTCATTATTGTAACTGAAAGTCAAGATTTTTGAACGGTACTTAACGTAGTATAATATAATTGTACTTGCGTGAAGACGAGGTGTAAATCGTTGGTGTCGGTGTGACCCGGCGCGGCGCGTGCGTTAACGGTGCGTTCCGCCTTTGATCGTATGTTACCTTTGTGCCGATCATGCAAAACCTCCTTAAGAAGTTTTTGGTAATGCTTTTTTTGCTAACGTTACAGAAAACTGAAGTAGTGATAGAGTTGTTTGTTTTAGTTGTTTTATTACTGAATCTAGATGCTAGTAGTATTTTTTGAACAATTCAATTAAAAAACAACTAATTTATTTTTTAGTAAAATAAAAAAATAAAATAAATAAATAAATATATAGACCGTGCAATAGTAAGGAAAGGTTTAATAATATATTTTATATTTATGCGTGTAAACAAAAAGTAAACTATGTATTATTTAATTGAAACACTTTATATGTTCTTATAAATTTCAGTGAATAAAAAAAACTTGAGAACCCGTTACTTATATTAACATAATGTTGCGAAAATTCATATCTTCATAATTGAAATAATATATATATTTTATTATATATTTGTAAAATCACCTTCGCAATCTTCAACCTCTAAGAAATTAGTGTTATCTTATATATTTAAAAATAATAATTGCATAAGAATAATATAATTACAACAATTAATGACCTTGTGTTGATTCGAACGCGGGAGGAAGCGGTAATGAGGCCGAGATGTTGTAGGAAGCGCGGCAAGGTTGTGCCCCTTCCGAACTGATTTCTAATCATAAATTTATTGTAAAAACATATTATCTTAATTTATATTATTAATAAAAGTATATTAAAGTAATTTTAAAGAACTTGGGCTGAAAAAAATTAAATATACGTTTGACAAGTCATGAATGAAATAAGTTATAATTAAGTTCGTACGCACTAAATATAATTTGTTTAAAGAAACTGATAAAAAACTTAATATTTTCTTTTTATTTTAAGCGTCTCGCCTAACCTATTGTTAAGACACTCCGTTCTACATTTTCCGCTGAATTCTGTAGCCACCAGCACTGAGGTATTGTTGTGTTTTAATTTCCTCCATACCTTCACCATAATGCCTCTTAAACATAAGCTCCATTGAAAAAAAAATTCGTAGCTATAAACCAATTTTAAAATCACTTTGAATATAAAATAGAAATAATAAAATCACCTCAATTACATTCCATATTGAAATCCAAATTCAAGTAACTGTTCTACATATCTATAACCGAAAAATCTTTATACAATCTGTTAAATGTTATGAACGGCGGTATCACGTAATCGTCGCCAGAACAAAAGACATCAACGCGCGCGTAACGCTC
>JAEBDU010012813.1:56646-82479 GCA_016802625.1 Heliconius numata
ATTAGAAATTAGTATAAACATTTACTTTTATTATTATAGTTAAGATAAAGAAAAAAATAAAATATTAAAAGTTAATAGTGAATTTAAGAGAAACAGTTCCCAAATAAAAAGTAATATAGAATAAATAACAATATAAAGTGACAATAATAGAGCTTATTACGCATCGTGATAACAAAAGATAAAACCCACAAGAACAACCTATTGTGAACTTCTTAGCGCTTTTACTTTTCTCAGGGAAATTTATTTTACATGTAGCATTTCTATTACATAAGTACGCACTTAGGTACCTACCTACATTTTGTATAACGATATGGATGAACTGGTGGAAGGAAACAGTTGAGTTTTTTAATTAAAAAAAAACCCGAATAACGAAAAATGTCAACTTTTATCTGTAATTAATATTTTTTTTAATTCATTTGAAATAGGTATAATATTAAAATTTATTAAAATTTTAAGGAGTTGTGGCGTAGCCTGAGGTCGCGTGATAGTCGTGATTTCGATCCCTACTCGGAGGAATAAATTACTTTCATTTAATAGCTCTGTTAAGGCATAGTGCTCGACAACGGAATGTTTTAACACTAAGTTTTTGTAGGGCAGACAGGGACCACCTAATGGCAGTTATGCGAGAAAGTAAAGAAATATAATTTAAAACTTTGAAATTGAGTCTAGACCACTACAAGGCTTTTGATTTTAAAATGTTAGTGAAAATATAGGAAAATAAAATATATACCTACATAATTAAAATCATGTATGAAACAAGTAGAGCATTAAATTATAGTTAAATGCGATTAAATAAAATTTATCATTCAAACGGTCAATTAAGTAAAGAGGTTTTGGTCAGTTCTTAAACTATTTGCTCGGCGAATAAGCTTACTTACGAGTACATTTGTAAAAAATGTCTAACCTTACCACAGTCAATTTAATCAATTTCAAATAAATCATTAGACATTCTTTTGCCGATTTCTAATCTATGATGAAATTACCAAGTATTAAAAAAAAAACATCAAATGCTTTCTTCAAATAAAGGAGTAAACAATTGTGGTATATATATTCTTCTTCTTCTTCTTTGTCGTTTCACTCTTGACAGAGCGGTAGTGGTCGTCCATTAAATATATTACTAGAGTATATATATATATATTACTAGAAGCAAAATAATAAAAAAAAAACTATAATTGAAATGCGGTTAAGAAGAAATTCTTCGTTCATAATTCGTATGATAATATAGGAAATACGATATTCTACTAAAGTAAGTTATTACATAAAACAAGTATAGATGAATAACTTTCTAGAGAATAATTTACCGCGAGATTATAAAATACTGTAATGATAGAGAACGCCGACTTGTGTTAGTTATTTCTGCAATGTCAGATTTCATTTGGTTACGGAAATAGATGATTTGGTGTATTTTTGATTAATTTAAAAGTCTTATCTCATTACTATTAAATATTTATATACATGGTGTAATTATAAGCAATACAAAATAATTAAAATATATTTAATAAATATATTTTTTTCAAGGAATGTAATACTAAATTTAAACTAGCTATTGTTACTTTCTAAGGTAGTTATAAAAAAAAATAAAGTAAATTGTAGATATTGTAATAGTTAACACTAATTAAATAGAAACTAATTAGGATGACAACGCGCGCGCGACAATAGCGGAACTTACTTAACTATACATGCAAATGCATAAAAAAAGTAAATTATTAACTAACTAATAAGCATGTAGGCTAGTCGTGGCATAGGGGCACAAAAGTATGACTGAAAAGGCGACAGGTTGTGGGTTCGATTCATTCAAGAATTGAAATATTTAATATTTTCATTTTTTTCGTTAGTGTTAAGTCAAATCGCGGCGCAACCTCCAAGATTCGACGTAAAGTGAGGAACAGAGTGTTTTAACACAACACTCCTCTGCTAAGCCTGTAGCCTCTGCTAAGGCTAAGGCAGCTAAGGGCGATGCCTTCTATAAATAAAAGTGTGAACGTACGTCGTATCAAGATTTCATATTATGTAGTTAAGGCAAAAGTAAGAGTGTGAGAATAGCAAAGAATGACCCGTAGCAAAGACTCGTGAGCATGTATTCTGTTCGCAGGTTAAACGGCAAAAAGGGTAATTAATAATGAAATGATATACGATTTAATTATTGCTTCGCCATTTTATTGATTGTTTTTATTTAGAGCTAGAAACTTACATGGTATTTGAATTTAAATTATTAATGTTTTTTTTATGAACAACTTAAATTAAAATTAGTATATTAATAGGTGAATATTGATTTATTTATTTAACTTCACGCTGTATAATACACACATAGCAGCATAGGCGGGGGGAACCTGGGAACCTAGTGCTAAGATACTATGGTCCTATTAAAGCACTTTCGTTCCGCACTTTCCTCTGAATTCACAAGGCATTGCGTGTTGAGCGCTTTACCTTTTTACCAGAGCGAGGAAATGAAAATATTAAATATTTCATTACCCCAAGTGGGAACCTACAAACGTCGCGTGGGAAGCCACACCCTTGTGCCAGCCGACCACGATCGCCTAAATCAGATCCATTTAAAGTATTTTAATTTATGAATATGTATACCAAAGAGCGTTCTTTAGTTATTACATAAAATTTTAATTTTTTACGTTTGAAGTTAAACTAGTTCACATAAATTGATAATATCAACACAAGTAAATCCATTTTTTAGGACTCATTGTTTAGTTTCTAACTATTCCTTGTGATTTCTCAATATTGATGCAGTCTGTTGGTTACGTAACAATTACTTAAAGAAATATAACTAGAAAAGTCTAAGAGAGACAGCGTAAAGCAAGCTGGCGTGAAAATTGTAATTCGTGGGTTATTTACCTGCCTACCAACTTAAGGAAGTGGTTTTATAATACTTAAAAAACAAAGAGAGAGAGATTTGTCACGTTATACTAATACACTTTTAATGAGTGTAATTCTTTACGTATTCCAACTAAATAAGGCGTAGAGAATTTGGTTATAATGATTGACTTCTTTAAATTTTTATATAACTTTAGTCAATTTTTATCCTGTGTATACAGAGACCAGGGAACAAAAGAGATTTCAACATCTTTCTGAGTGATTATTACGAAAAAATATCTAAAATCCATCTAAAGACTTATTCTAAATGAAGCAATATTAAAAAAATCATTTCAAAAAATAAATAATAAACAAAGAATTATAAGCAATTACAGATGTAAAATAGAAGCAAATAGCAATAAACTATAGATTTG
This sequence comes from Heliconius numata, assembly GCA_016802625.1. Lineage (NCBI taxonomy): Eukaryota > Metazoa > Arthropoda > Insecta > Lepidoptera > Nymphalidae > Heliconius > Heliconius numata. The sequence continues at coordinate 59,886 of JAEBDU010012813.1, forward strand.
AATGACAAACTCGTACATTCCGCGCGGGTGGCGGCGCGTGCGCACATTCCGTTTCACATAATAGTATGAGCATTGATCAGCATCTTTACTGACTGAAATTATATCGTAATATAGTTATGGTGCCTTCATTAAGTTTCACCATCGACGAGAGCGCTCAGGTTGTTTCTATGTGACAGGTGCGTGTTGTACAAACAATACACAATATAAACAAAGTAAATGTTGAAATATTTGTCGTACATAGAATAAACATCTTTGTATTGTAAATAATGTATCTAAAATAAATAATTAATTGAGCCTGTCGTAACACAGACGCACAAGTGCCTCCAGAATTCTGTGGAAAGTGGGAAACTAAAGTGTCTTAATGGGAACAGAGTGTCTTCATACTAAGTCTCCAGGTTTCCTCTGCCTTGATTAGTATGGGCGGGATACAACGTGAACCTAAATAAATAATTAAAAGCATTTAAAATGTTTGCTAGTCTAGAATATCCCCAAGAAATCAGGACTAAATTTATAAAACTATACAATAACTAGAATTCACCTAAAAGGGTAATACAACTTCCCTTCTATAGTCAACGGTTACAAAACGTAAACCGTTCAGCAAAGGTAAGTCAGTCTGTTATGGTGCAGCCGCACGCCACTCCTACGCATCGTACAGTCGCGCGCGAACGTATCATTCACTTTCACGTTAAAAAAAAAATAGGGGGAAACTTACGCGAGAAATCTTGAATTTTTCTCCAACAATTCATATAGTAATACAAACGGCGTCGAGTGGCTTGTGTTATCGGTATTGTTTACAAATAAAATATGTCGAGATAGAAAAAAACGACAACGCGCCACCAGAAGTGATTGCAGTGCTAGTGTGTTGGAAGAAAATTACTTCTTTTCTTCTTTTTCTTACTTCAACTTTTAGTCTTCATTTTTCTTTTAAGTTTATTAGAGGTTTCAAATTCAAGTCAGTTAAAAACGAAGTGAATTGAACACATAGTGGTCGTTAGATAAATCTGTCTAGAAGAATAATATGGGTAGTATTGTGAAGGTGACGATGCCCTTACTAAGTACGTTGGCTGCTTTGGTGATAATAGTTCACACCGCTGAAGAGAACTATGAACGAGATTATCGGGAGATAAGACGAGGCTTGGATGTGGAACCGCCGAATTACGATCAGGTAATACAGAAATATTTACATTTCAAAACAAAAAAGTAGTAAATGTTGAAAGTGGTGACAGGTCGTGGGTTCGATTCCTACTCGAAAAATTAAATATGAAATATTTCAGTTCCTCACTCGAGTAGCTAAGTAGAGCGCGGTTCAGTTCCACCATTCAACAATCAATGCTTCCAGAATTCGGCGAAAAGTTGGGAACGGAAGTATATTAATCGGAATGGAGTGCCTTAACGTTCCCAGGTTCCCACTGCCTGCCCCGATACGTACGGTATACATTGTAAAGCTAAAAAAAAATAAACGAGCATATCATTAACTTTTTGTCGTAATTAATTATCGACAAAACAAACTAAAACTTGTAACAATATCCACCGGAACCATGGCACAAACCGTCACGCGATTCGTCGTGCGACGAGTTCGTTAATCATTGTATTGCCAGCGAAATTCATAAACCACCTAACTTTCATTAATTCTTTGCAAATATCAAGAGAAATAGTTTCTATTGAAAGCATGTTTTCATTTGTAATAGGTAGGTTTGTAATAGGCTCTAAAGTATTTTGGTGATATTAAGGTTAAAGACGCGTAGGGGCACGAGCGTGCAACTGTAAACACGACAGGTTGCGGATTCGATTTTCAATTGAGGAAATGAAATATTTAATATTTTTATTTTTTCGCTCTGGTAACGATGTAACACTATTCAATGTTTCAAATTCTGGGGAAAAGTTGGAAAAACCGAGAGTCTTGACTCTCTATGAGTGCAGTTCCCCCTATCTTTTACTTGCTGGTTATAATATGAAGCCAAAACAAAACGTTAAAGTTTTTTTTATACGATTAAATTATTACAACGTTAAAACATTAAGATTGTATGAGCAACCTAGTTAAAAAAGTAGGTAATTCTTACGGGATTATTACATTTTTTACATACATATGACATTAAAACTATTAACCACCACATTTGTTTATTCAGTTTCACAAATCTTCCATTCATAATTCAAGGTTTTTATTAAAAATACTCATGAAACTAAAATACCGAAAAGGAGCTTAGTGTTAAGATATTCCGCTCACCACTTTCCGCCGAATTCTGAAAGCATTGCCTGTTGAGTCGCGGAACTCAAAACTGTCCCAAACAACAGAGCGAAGAAATTAAAATAATACATATTTAATTTCCTCGAGTGGGAATCGAACACACAATCTGTTGGGTATACAGTCACATGCTTCTGTCCTGCGCCACGACTGGCCTCATTTATTTATTTCATTTCAACTACTTTTAATTATAATAATTAAAAAAAAAACTGTTTAAAATAAAAAAAAATATTTGGATCATACCTATATAGGCACTGTTCAATGATTGTAATGCGGATGCCAAAATCCAAACAAAGTTATCGCGTCTAATAACTAACTATATTTGCATAAACTCTACGTTCGCGTCACTGAAAACCGGTATCGCTTTCGACTTTCCTCGAACATTATGACATGTGTTTTGTAATAGCTTTCTTTGATGATATTACGGCGAGGGTTATGGCGTTTAGTAGATTATTCCGCTCATACCTACATACATACATCCATATAAATTGATTACATTCATTTCTCGTAATGACTTGTAGTATTTGCTTGACGAATTTAGTTGGCACGTAACAAGTTGAGGCTAGTCGTTGTGGATTCATTCTCCACTCGAGAAAAATGAAATATTATTTAAATTTATATTTCCATGTCTTCGCTCTGGTGTCTAGGCGAAGCGCAGAGTTGAGTTTCGCCACTCAACACGTAATACGTCTAAAACTCACAACCGTCGCGTTACAGTCACACCCTTGTACCGCTGCGCCACGACGACCTCAAGTAAATGTATGTCCAAATAGATAAATGATTTATTTGTTATAAATGAGTGAATATTTTTGTAATTTTATAATGATCTTGTTACAAAAAATCGAGTATTACAAAACATGAAACCACACGTTTAATATTTAATATTTTAATGAAACCATATGCTATATACTTAATGTTAATAATAATTATATATATTAGTCATTTCGATCGAAGATTAAATGCATTAACATTAAATTTCAGTCCTGGAGAGCCGTTGATGTTCAACCAGTAATAAGCCAAAATATACCACAAAATCAAGAGGGATGGAGTGATGATCAACCAATCCGACGAAGGAGACGTAAGCGAAAACGACGACCACAATTTTCCATTCAAGACGAAGAGCAATCCCCGGACACTTATATATTAAAAAATGACCCCCCAGTTCTTCAAGAAGACAATGTGGAAATAACAGAAAGGCATAGAAAGAAAGTCAATGATCGAGACGAGGAAGGATATAATCGACCTGGTTATAGAAATGGACTGAGTAAGATGAAACCATTACGAAGGAGAGGTCAAAGAAGGAGGAGACCGCTAGTGGTAGACTCGTGGCCAGAGTTAAGCGAATTTAATAGGCAACAGCAAGACCAAACCTACAACGAAGAAAAAAATGAGAACTACAAATCACGAGACGATAATGAATATACAATTCTAAATATTAATAACGAAAAAGGGTTAGAGGTTGCGCCAGAAAATAAAAATATTTATTCCAATGAACAGTATTACGACGAGAAATCTATTTTAGTAAGCACAAGCGACGATATGCTACATAACGGTAATGTTTCACCTAAAGATAGGTCTTTATCTGAATTTTCTTCGGAACTGGTTCAGCCGGCGCAAAGCTCTAATGCAATAATTAATACAGCTAATAAGATAAACGATAAGACGATTAGTATTCCTAACGAAATAAATAACCCACAGGTAGTGAGTAATTTTCTTTTATTTAAGTTATTTTAAATATAAAACAATAAATTATTAGTTATTTTTAATAATATTGTATAAAAATATAAACAAATACAATATAATATTTTTACACTGTTAAGTTATTATTTCCTATAACTTAAACGTTTTAAGGAACTGGAATACATAAAAGTTATATTAGAAGATGAATATACTCTGAAAAGGTGAATTGATTAATTTAAAATTTGATTAATTTAATGTAATCAATTTGTAATGTACTAATTACTACTATGTACTATTAATTACTGGTTACCAGTTGTGTATGTAATTGCTAAAGCTTCGTTAGATGTTTTAATAATAAAAGTGTATAACGCTAAATATTTAATATTTTTTATATAATAATAAATAAAATTAACAATTTAATGAAATTTTTTATTAAGATATGTTTAAAAAATAATCATTCTTTGTCGTTTCAGGAAAGAGAACCATTAGATCCACGTACATTGAAAGCATTATTGAAAAAATCTAACGGTAAAAGTTTAAGCGAAATATTACAACAAAATAATTTGTCTCTATCAGATTTACTTGATGGGAAAGCAAAGGCTTTATCTATCCTTCAAGCTGATGAAGAAACCGACGTTAATGATTTTAGTCAGCTTAAATTAGAAAATAATTTATCAACGACTAATGTGCCTGTGGAAAATATTCCAAAAACTATCATTGAGGAACATGTTCACAAAGAAGATGCAGAAATAAATGACTGTGACACGACGGAATTAAATATAAATGATAAACATAATGCAAGTTTAATTACGGAACATAAAAAGCAAAATGATCTTGAAAATGCTACGACAAATGAAAATACACCCAAAGGTCATTTGAGACATCGTTTTCCTATTGGAAGTCGACGCAGATTACGCATGCGGCCCAAAACTAATAGTACTATTCAAAGACAGAATAATAGGGATATTATAAACTTAACATCAATAAAATATAAAAACAGTAGACACATTAATAAATCTAAAGAATGGAAAGAAGTTTTGACAACAATGATGAAGAGGAGACCATCAACCACAGAGGTCACAAAACTTGAATCTAAGTCTGATGACAATAAAATAACAACAACTACTTTTACAATTGAAGAAACAACTACTGAAGAATTATTTGAGACAACCACTGACCCATCTGTATTATTAATGAATACAGAGGCCATATTTTATGAAGAAAACGATAATATGGAAAGTGATAACACTGCTGACTCCAGTAACTCATATATCAATTCGAATATTTCGTCACCAGTAGTTGAAACTCATAAGGAAACTATAACAGACAAAATACCGCCAGCAAAACCAAAATTATCCCCTCTTTTAAGGCCTTTAGTGAATTCATCGGAACTAAGAAGACAAGCTTACAGCAATCGTTTAAAAAGGAAAAGGTTGAAACAAAAGGATGTAAATATAGAAGAACACGCAATTAAAAATATTTTTAGTACAGCAAATTTTGTTTCTGCTTCGGAATTTATTGAAAAAGCTCAAACAAAAGCGACCAACGCGGATACTGACGCATACACAACATTGGAGGATTTTATGACAACTGAACCAGTTCAGATTACTCATGTACAATCTACAAAAAAATCTATGAAAACTGCGAAAGCTACGCGCCCTACAACGGAGAGTGTGCCAATTACTACACAAGACTCCGCAAAATATGAAATTGAAGAAATACTAAGCGATAGTATAAGTAAGTTGCATTAGTATTATTGAAAGTAATAAACAAAATATAAGGGAAAGAGAAAGGTTCATAAATGTAGATTATTTAATGATTTAAAAAATAGATTGAAATATTATTATAAAATATTGTACGTATTTTATAATAATGCAATATAATGAGTAATATTTTTTTTATTTCAGCAAGTGCAAGACTCTCTAAAATCCTCAAAGAAAGAAATATGACATTAAATGAGTTATTCGAACACAGAGAAAGGGGATCCAGCCACGTACATTTAGCGGATATATTTCATAACGCGTCGAAAGAGCCAAATCCACCAGAACCATTTTTATCTAAATCACTTATAGAACCAATATCTAGAGAGATATATCCATTAAGAGCTCTCTTAGATGCTAATTTACACGATTCTAAAACTACAACAATTGATACTAATTCAGTATCAACCAATAATTTAAATAATAATAATCTTAATATTCCTGTTGTAATGGACTTTGGCAATAATGTTAATGAAAATGGAGAGAATATGGGAATAATTTCGTTGTTTAATAATTTTACCAAAATAAATAATGAAATGAATGTCCAAGATAATAATATGAATGACGACAATGAGAAGTCAGATAGTAATAATGAGGATGAAATAGGAACATCAAGGGAAAGTCGAATTTTAAGTTCTGAAAAAGATGCAATTAGTTGGAATGATTTAATAACCTTGATGCAAAAAAATCATCATGAAAACAAAAATGATGTCAAAATTGAGACTGATAGTAAGTATAAATATAACCATTTTATGTAAAAAATCAGCTTCATGGTGCACAAAGCAGTAGGCAGAGGGTCAATAGAGTTAAGACACTCCCATTTCCACTTTCTGTCAAATTTTTGAAGCATTGCGGATTGAGTGGCAGAACTCAATGCCAATCTTTTACATTGGTGCCAGAGCAAAGAAATGAAAATATTAATAAATAATAATGAATTCACCCGAGTGGGGATCAAACCTATAACCATTGCGTTACTAACTTAAGAATCTTATATATTTGTGTTTTTACAGATTCACCTACATATGAAAACCTTAAAAATATAAAATTGGATGAAGATGTTGAAGGTAATAGCTTAATGGTATTAGAGGATTTGCAAAATTTGAAAAACTTTGATACCCTACCAACTTCAGATGAATTATTGGAAATAAAACTATCTGAAAATAGTGAATTTTCCACACAAAACACAATAGATGCGTCATTTAGCACAACAACAAAATCCGTTACCGTCGCCACAGTGACTATTATCGGTTTAGCATTAGTACTATTTTTATTAACATATGGAATTTTAAAATGGAAACAACAAAGCAAAGTATATCATAACAAGCATTCTAAAGAGGATGATTATATACCAAGCCCCGTGTTTGAAAATAGAAAAGGCCAAAAAATGAATAGTAGCACCCGCAGTAAAAGTCCAATGCTCTCATCAAACATATATGCAATAGATTCTTTGGACACTCATGCAGGGAATGAATCTCCAGAATATATGTGGGATTCATTGAGAAAGCCATTTCAGTAGATAAGTAAAGCATTTTTATTATAATTAAGTTTGGACTGAATTTAAGTTTAGTTTTATTTATTCTTTATAATATGGAAATTGGACACATACATTTTTGAATTATTGCCTAGTAAATAACTATGGAAAATAGAAAAAAAATTGTAACCTATTATTCTTCAGTATTATGTGGCACGTGCAATAGAATTGTATTATGTTTTATATTATACTTTTTGTATATTTTAGTAAATAATTTTTAACAAATATTTTTTAAAGTGTTGTTTTTTTTTAATTATATGCCCAAATATTTAATGAAAATACATAAATAATAAAATATGATGCCATAATGTTACCAGAGCAAGGAAATGAAAATAGTAAATAATGAATTGAACCCACAACTATCTTGTTTACAGTCACACACTTGTCACAAAGTGACACACTAAGTCACAATGGCCTATGAATTTTAAGTAATAATAATAATAACACAATCACCTGTAATTTTCAAAAGTGAATATTTCTTGTAAATTTTTGAGAACTGGTATATTTGAAGTGTATATTTTATGATAAAAGTGTGCATATTGTCTTGCAATACTTCTGTAAAGTTTTAATGATGGCTCAAATACAGGTGAAGGCTGCAATAAAATAATCATATTTAATGACAAGTAATAATTATAATTAATTTATTGGTCAAAGAATTACTTACCCGGAGTTCTGATAATTCATCAGAAGTGAAATAAAGTATGGTAGAATATTTCTCAGGCAAAATGTCAATGTAAGATTTCCAAAATGAATCTGAAATTGGAACAAAAGATACAATTAATTATGAAAAAAGGGTGTAATGGAAATAGAAAAAATCTATCTAGAGCAGACAAATTAATATAATTTATTCTCTCAAATAGGAGTTGAACCAACAAGTATCTCATATACTCATGCTCAATTATTGCTACACTAATATATCTTATGGTTTAAAATTAATAAAATGACAAACAGACCTGGATTACACTTCTCATACAAAAGAAATAATGCTAAAGTAATATTTGGCATATTTTGTAATAGTGGATCAACATTGATAAATGTTGACAAATCTGATTCTTTTGCATTTTTCTCACTCATCATTACTTTGTTTGGCACTGTTAGGATAAGTGACCCTTCATCAAATTTCCTTGTTGCTTTTAAACCAAGTTCATAGCCTTCAAAATCCGATATTTCAATACCTATAAACAAATATATTGATATCAAATAATTTATAACAAAGTAAATGTTTTAATTTTATTTATTATTTTTTATATATGTTACCTTCAAATTCTGCTCCATTATCGTTTAACCAGTTAACGAATTTTTCTAAATTTAATTTTCTTTGACGTTGCTCACTTTTAATTAATGGGGTCTCAATATTAATAATTTCTTTTATTAATTCGTCTATCTCCAAATGATGTTCCCAGCTTCTCGTAGATGTGCCAGTGGCTTGAAAAATAGTAGTTAATTTAAGTACTTTATCCACTAAAACAGCTAATTCTTTTCGTTTTTGTAGTATAAATTTATTTCCCTCTTTTACATTTCGTTTTTTAGAATTTTGCTTAGATTGTAGTTTACGTCCCATTTTTTACAATATTAGCACTTGCAGCGTTTATTTCATGAAAATACAGTTATAAGTTATCTAAATCTAAAACGTGGGAACATGAATAAAACTAAAAATAGGAATCTAAATGTTTGAAAATCGACACTTCACACGTCCCAATGACAGTTGACATATAACAAGTCAAATGTTGACGTTGACATTTGGTAGTCACAGATTAAATTAATTTATTTTTTAACACAAATACGATTACTACCTACCGTATCAACAAATTTCAATTTTAAGAACAGTAGTTACGGTACCTCACTGTAAATATTTAGTAAATTTAAAATTATATATGCATTAATTTGAAATATAAATGTTGAGATATTTCAACTAAATATTATAAGAAATCAAACTAGGACGCTAGCTTGTTCTAATGTCGCTTGTGGTTAGCGAGTAGTTACTGTATTTTAACGTTTTTATCCGTGACATGTTGACTATTAATAATCCTAGGCAACAAAAACATTATATTCTTTTCCAAAAACCTCTAGTAATTAAACTATTATAGATGTTTTTTTATAAATAATTTTATTATCATTCAATTACTATATAATTAAATAATTATCATATATTACTAAATAATTATCATATATTTTGAAGACTACGTATCAAAGATATATAATGTAAATAAATAAAATATTTAGCAAGGATATTTGCATAATTCAACAATCATATGTCACATATTGATTTACTGCTATACATTGCCTAGCACACCCACGAGTTTAAGGCACATTCTTCACGCCTAAGGTCACAGTGTTGTATGGCATCTAAATTGTTATCTGGCAATGGCAATGGTGCACTTGGCAGGCGCATAGTCAGTTCCACGAAAAGTTATTTGAATTCGCCCCAATTCTCGCCCGAAGTATTGCCCTCTAAATTACACACTGTTTATCACGGGTGACTGAAAAGTAATGAAATCTACGTTCTTAAATAATATATTCTCATATCAACCCCGAAAATGTAATTACATTTTTATTAGTAAAATTTTAAACTATAAACCACCATCGAACTATAATTCACTGTGTATTTTTTTTAGTAAACATTATATCTATCCATCCATCAGCCTTTCAACGTCCACTGCTGGACATAGGCCTCCCCTAATTCTCGCCACTCCGTCCGGTCCTGCGCCCTTTGAATCCAGCGGATTCCCGCTGTCTTTTTAAGGTCGTCGGTCCACCTGGTTGGCCTGTGTCGAGACGGGGTCGCCATTCGAGGACCTTTCTTCCCCATCGGTTGTCGGCCTTCCTGACAATATGTAATCTAAAAAAGGCTTATAAAACAAGTCAGGCTGTGTTACATGTTGCTATCATTTACCAACAAATAAATCACTTTCATGTTGTATACTGTAGAAAGCAGGGTAGGCAGAGGGAACCTAGTGTTAAGACACTTCATTGCCCATTTTTCCGCCGAATTCTGGAGGCATTGCTATCGTTTATAAGTACATATACATAACAAAGATTTTTTAGTAACATTTGTATTATTGTTGTATAACATGACGAAACATAACTTAGGTATACACTAGTTACACCGTAAGGATATATAGGTGAAAATGGCTATCTATAATATACCTCATATATTTTATACATATTTTCCTAGAAGTTTATAGTAGGTAATTGTAAATTATCCATACAATTTCTGTACATCATAAATATTTCAATGATCTCTTATATTCTTTATTTACTGTCGACTGTAGTAAATAAATTTACATCAAGTTTTTTTAAAACTTTTACAACAATAAAATAGAGTAACAATAAAAAGGTTTTTATATAGGCTATTGTTGTAATTATTTTTTATTCATCACGGATAGGTGTTTAAAAAAGAATAGCCATATTAATTAGGTATGTTTGGTAAACAAGCGCCTCAAACTTAAAGCCGTCTTAAACTTAAGATTATATCAATTTTTGGGATAGGCAGAGGGAGCCTAGTATTAAGACATTAAACTCACCATTTTCGCTGAATTCTAGGGTGTCGGAACATAATGCCACGCTTTGATTCAACACCAGACCGAAGAAATGAAAATATTCAATATTTCATTTCCTCGAGTTTCTGCTTTAACTAATAAATATATATTTCCCCCCCTTCCCTTATGTACTAGGAATTTGTATTTATATTAATCATACAAGGAAAAATATAACATTATTCAAATGTTTAAGTTTTCATGGAAAACTTTAATACTAATGAAAAGTTATATGTTTAATAGTCACTTTAAAACATTTTTTAAATTAATGTTAACTTAGTAAGAAATACCAATATATATCTTGAAATGTTGGAAAAATGTAAAATTCTCTAAAATATATTATATTTAATTAATTTTAAACTTTATCTATACAGGTAATTAAAAACTGTTGTGTCAGCTGTACAAAATCGCAAGCATGTAATTGTAGGAATGTAAAAAAAACATAACGATATAATAAAAAAAAAAAATAGCGCATCCGCTTAATAATTTCGAGACCGCTATCTGTATGATTTAATTTTTGCCATTTACGCAGAAAATAACTACAATTGAGTATCACATTTGGTTTAAATGTCAGCCAGCGTAAATATAATGACAGGTTTTAAATTAAAATGAACAGCTGCGTAAGCGCAAAGTAGAAATTAGTTCCTCTCTAATACAAATTCCTCAGCGACACGCCTTTCATTATGAAGTCAGCGCAAGCCTAGGTTTAGCCATAGAGCACCTAAAGCGCATATTAGAAATACATGTAAATATATTAATTAAATATGTATTGAATTAAAATATTTAATTAATTATAAATATTATAATTGTATTGTATGTGAAATTTTACACAAGTAATTTTAGTTGTATTCAGTACATTGGTACTGGTTACTGGTACTGTGGAACTCAACGCCGCGCTTTGCATCGAAATATGAAATGAGATAGCGATGATATGAAAATATTAAATGTTTCATTTCCTCGACTGGGAGTTGAAGCCACAACCTGTCGCGTTCAGAGTGACCCGCTTGTGCCCCTGCACCAATACTGGCCTTAAAATTAGTTTATGGAAATTATAAATATTAAATGTTAATAAATTAATAAAATAACTTAAGAAAATAAATCTGAGTGCAGCTTATCGGTAGCAACTCTTAAAATTTTCCGCTTTACAATAGTAATTTTAAAGCGATTGAGTAGGTAAGCTTTTTTCTTAGCTTCACGCTGTATACCGCACATAGTATGGTAGGCTAATGTTGAGACACTCTGTTCCCCATTTTCCGTTGAATTCTGGAGTCATTGCATGTTGAGTGAGGTGCTACTCAACGTCGCGTTTTGCCTCTTTACCAGAACGAGGAACCATTTTTTATGTGGGACAAAAATCACAACTTAATAAAATAAAATAAATAGTTTAAAGCTTAGATATACTATGCGAAGGTTTCTCCGTCACTTACCATAATACCGTTCAACATTTAAGCTGATTGAGAATTCTATTAAAGGCTATGAGCTCAGCCGTCGTGGAATATATTAGCGATGCGTGAACTTTATGCTAAGCTCCGAGACTAGTTTAACACGCAGCGACTGGTTCTTTTGATATGTATGTTTTGCTTGTTACGTGTCAATATACTCGTATTCGTGATCTGTCCACTGTTTTTTCGATATTTTCCTTTTTTTTTTATCAGCTTCACGCTGTATCCCGCATACAGCAGGCTAGCTAGAGAGAAACTAGCGGTAACTCCGTTCCCCATCTTCCGCTGGAGGCATTGTGTGTTGAGTGCTGTTGAGTAGCGGAACTCTTCGTCTCTCTTCGCTTCTTTACCAAAGAGAAATTTGAACTTGAAAATATTTATTTGAATGAATATTTCATTTCTTAGAGTGGGGATCGAACCCAAAACCATTCGTGTTTACAGTCACACGCTTGTGTGATGTGAATTGTGTGGCGCAGGGGCACAAGTCAAGGGCCAAGTTTTTTTTTGTATAAAATAAAGTATAGAATTTCATCTTAATGAGCTTTTACTTTTTTTTTTTTTTTGTTTTATAATTATGTTTATTTGAGACTTTTTATCCTCTTGACCTGTTGACTTGCTTTTATTTGATACTCACATTGCTGCAGTAAGAAAAAAAGTTACCGCCTCGTTCCCTTATTTTCATGTGCGGGTGCAATTTTAAAAATTTACATAGTCTTTGTTACTAGCACAAATATGGTGAATCTGATGGCCGTTTAGGATGTAGGGTGTGTGAAACAAATGGATTTATATATAATTTATAAAATAAACCCGCTTCTAATGGATGTGTGACTAGATCTGTCGAATAATTGAACCGATTTTATAGCGATTATTAAAAGACTCTTATTAAAGAAGAAGGTATGTCCAACATATATAATATTTTTGGTGTAATCAAAGCAGGCGAGGTTGCGAGCGGTACACTGGTATAAAATAACTAACATACACTCAAAAAACATTACCCTCCTTCCACCATTGTCGGGTAGTAAAAATTGTAGTTAAACTACTCATTTGTTTATTACTCATAGTTTACAATTGAAATAAAAATAGTAGGTATACCTAAGTAGAATGTGCTTAGTGTTGATACGATAGACGATACTGATGACTCCTGCGAAAATACCCTAAAAATGAGTAAATATACAACTTTAAAATATTACTTAAGCCTTTGAAATTAATCTGCGATTTCACTATGTTTAAAACCCAAAACACCTGAAATAAGACAACAAATTACAAACAAAAAAATTTATCAAAAGAAGATTGATATCTAAAGGCACACTAAATACTTAATATACTTAACTAATACTAAGCTTGTAATTTGCAAGTTTCATAATTATGGAAAGCCATTTTCATAATTAAAACAAGAATTTCACAATTATAGATTAAAAAAACTCTGTTATCGTAGATCGCCAATATATAACTGGGACCGGGACCGGGATAATATCGCCAATATTATCCAAATATCATATCTAGCACATATTGACATTTCCTAAATAATAAAAAGATATAGGTACATTACCTATTATTATAATAAAATGTTTTAATATTATGATAATTTGATGATAAAATGAGTAAAAATCTTTTACTGAAAAGGCATAAAGACTATTTGATTTTCAGGCAAAAACATGTTCATAGTACGTCACTAGTGACGTGAAATGACGTTGTATATTATGTGCAATAAGAGACAGTTAAGTGTAGTGGTAAAGTATCGATATCGATATTTTGCTTAGTAAGTAATTTATTGAAACATACGGTATTGTGGGCATTTTGTATGTTAATGATAAATGATATTAGTTATACCTAATTTATCATTAAATGAATATATAATCAGCGTATTAGATATTACGTGTACGATATCTATATGTTTTATATTGAGCGATACGTCATGTAGTTTTAAGTTATGAAATAATTTGATAACGTAAGTTAATAAAAAAAATAAACAAATCTATATTAATTTTTACAGGACTTGTCGTTCTGGTATTATGACGAAATGTAGGAGGCTTAAAAATATATTATATCAACAACAATTACAACAAGAAATTAATTTCAATCCATCAATTCACTTCCCCACCATTTGATAAATAAATAATATATTTTAAAAAAGCTCGTAAGCTTGACGTATGCTCTCATTCTAATATTTGGCCCGAAACTGTCTGTGTTCGATCATCGATAAATTTGTTTCACTAGGAATTGGAAACACTAGACACATGTAAGAGCCGAATCACCCATTCAATTACGAGGCATTACATCACCGAAGGCTTGAGTCATGGCCGCAACCTGTTGACTACAATCTTAGTCCTTTTGGTCCGTGGGTAGGATCCTTTTAGTCATCACAAATGTATATTAAGTCATAGTAACCGCATCATTGTAAACAATCATTTAAATAACTGGCCTCCTTGAATTGTATAGAATGTAGGTATTTCATTTTGTCCTCTACGATGACATTAGGTCAAATGATGTTGAAATATCATGTGTTGTTTTAATTCTAAGATAATGGTGGTTATTTATGTAGAATAAAATTAAAACGAAAGTAAAGTTGCTTTAATAGACATGTGGACTTGTGGAATCTGATTTAACTCTTTTCTAAAGCTGCTTCTCTTTTTTTTTATAAACTTAGTGTGAAATGCCATGTCTAATATAGCCTCTAAACCGTTCTGACTTTGAATCTAGTAATAATAAATTATTTTTTTTACTTTAAAGTAGTAGGTATTTGTGTACCTGAGATTTCCAAAGCGACGACCAAATATTAGAAGAGGTAAAATGGTTTTTAAAGGGTTGCATTTCACGACATTGAATATAGACTTTGATCACTATCTATTAAAACGTGTATGGAAAATAAATAGCAAATTAGAATTAAAATTTTTCAAATATGTCATTTTATTTTTTATTTGTTTATTGCATTTAACAACTTCACGTATTTACGAACTAGTCTATTGATGCAACATCTGTAGGAATAAAAAATATATTCTATTAGCAAATACTTTTTTGATAAAAATGGAATATATTTGTATGTACATATTACATACAGTCTACCTTTATGCTTAATATAATTTTTAAATTCTTATGTAAATCACAAAAACCTATAAAACGGATTTATTTTAACCTTTACCAACATCATTAGTATGTATTTTTATATAGAAAAAAGGAAAGATATAATAGTTAAGTAGCTTATATATTTTTAATTTTTATTGATAGCTATTTAAGTGGTTATAAGAATAAAAGTGGCTAGCAGTAACTGCTTAGTGTCGTCTTTCATTCATTTTAAATGCCAAGGTTGATTTTAAAATCCCCTATGTATAAGGTTTTGTTAATAATAATCGCATTAAAGCTGTTGAAAGTAAAGTTTCATTAAATTTTATAGTTTTGTTATTTTGCCTTAAGTTGAATACCAGTAATATTCGTTTCATCAGAATCGAGGTATCTCGATTATTCGAATTTATTCAAAAGTTTATATATCATATATATTAAATATATGTAATTAGATATATTGTAAGAAAATGGAAAGCTATAGTATTATCTTTTATCTATTCGTTTTCATACAATGCTCTATAGATGTAAAAATAATTGACCACGTAAAGTGTGGATTAAGAGCTCCTACAATATAGAGGCAAAGAGAGTTACTATAAAGCTCATTATGAGTTCATTTCTCACTCAGGGAAATAAATTATTATTGTTTAAATTTTCATTTCTTTGCTCTGTTAACAAGGCAAAAGCGCGTTGTTGTTTTCCATCAGCCAACACACAATGCACCAGAATTCGGCAAAATGTGGGGAGCGGAGTGTCTCAACTGCAAGTCCCTTTGCCTATCCTATAAATGTGGTAGTATTTTTTTCAAAAAGCTAAAAAAAAAGCATAAAGCATAGAAATAGCAAAATAAATGACCATAAATTTGCAATGTAACATATGCTGTACCATATTAGAATATTCTGATATGCTCATTACATTAATCAAATTCACAGAGCCTTGACTAAAGTTTAAAGAATTAGCACCTCTTAACAGCGAAGGTTAGAGGCAGAGATGAATGTTTTGTTTGTTGTTGCTATACGTTATACGCCTAAATTGCGTTTAAATAAATAAAAAAATGTTTAATACTTTTTTCAGCTATTAAATTAATGTATAAATAATTGCTTAAGTTTTCGTTAATAAAATTAACGAGATTTTTTTATAGATATTGAAAAAAGGAAGGGAAAAAGAGACCAGGCGTCGCATAGGGGAACAGTGTGACTTGCGTTTAAGCAACTGGTTGTGGGTTCGATCCCCACTCGTGGAAATATATTCGCTTTGGTGTCGATACAAAAAGAGCGTCGTTGAGTTTCGCCACTCAACGCGCAATGCGTCCAGATTCGGTGGAAAGTGGGGACTAGAGTGTCTTAACACTAGGTTCGCCCTGCCTACCAAGCTGTGTAGGGATTACAGCATGAAGCTGATAAAAAAAAAGAAAAAAATATACTTTTTATCGTATAATCAGAATAGATGATACATTTATTAAGACTTTAACAGAATGATAAATTTACGTTATTCAAACAAGGGAATTTCCATCTACCAAATTGTTTCTTCGAAGTTATTACAGCTAGCCATTTGTCCATATCGCTACGTCGCTACTTTAGTCAAAGACGGGTTAAACTCATTTATATTTGGAGCCCCAAATAATTTTAATGTGTTCCCATTATAAGAGACGCACGTGTTGTTCTTCTCAGTGAGAAATTTCTGACATTTGGTTATTAACGATTGAAGGCAGGGAACCCTGTCTACGGTAGATTTACAACGTAGAATAAAAGACATCAATTCTTAGAGTGACGTTTGAACTATGAATTATTATTGAATTGTTTGAAAAAATATCGAGATACGCTTAAAGTTTAGAATAAAGTTGATAATGTTTTAACGATTTATTGTAGAGGTCGTTGTGGCACAATTTTGAGTGTAAGCGCGACGGTTGTGGGTTTGATTTCCACTCGTGGAACGAATTACTATTTTTTTTTTGCTCTGGCAAATAGAAATTTTGAGGGAATGTGAGGAACAGAGTGTTTTAACTATAGGTTCCCTCTGCCTACTGCTATTTGCGGGATACAGCGTGAAGCTCAAATAAAATAAAATGAGTATACAAATAACTCCACCGTACTTTTTATAATATAAAATCGATAACAAAGAGATAAAACGAATAAAGCTTAAAGGTCTTAATAAAATCATTCATCTCTTTATCAATTAACTGTCACGACTGTATAGGCGTGGTTCCGGCGATTGTCATTGCCATTTGAATACACTTAACAAAATAGACTTACTGTTATTATATACATTTTAATTTGCATTTAGTATATATTGATATACCTACCAGAGACCAGTTATGGCGCAGGGACAAGCGTGCGTCTGTAAAGGCGGTTGGGAGTTTGATTTCCACTCGAAGAAATTGAATAAACCATATTTTAATTCTTCGTTTTAATAATTACGGCGGTTCGCCACTCAACATGCAATGTGTCGAAAAATCAGCGAAAAATGGTGAACCAAAGTGTCTTTGGGGAAGATCTTAACACTGAGTTCCCAAATTACCTCTGCCTACCCTTCTATGTGCGGGATACAGCGTGAAACTAAAATAAAAAGTCATATCTACACAATACTAACGTCATAGAATGAGACTAACATTGCGAGCGATAGATAAATTGTGAGCGTATGTGATTCCTTTGTCCCGTCAATGTGTCAACCAGCTACCAGCTCCTTGCCACGCGATGACATAATGCCACAATTTACACCGAAATCTCACCATTGATGTAGAGTTAGAAAACATTTCCCCCTCCCCTTAGCTCCCCCCCATACTGACTTTACTGACATGTTTTATTTCACTCCATTTGTTACTGTTTTGTTTCTTTTGGGGTACAGCAAATGTATTACAAATATGATTTAGTGTTTTGAGTTATTCTCAATATGTCGTGTATGTATTATTGTTTATATTGTTTTAAAGATATTAAGAATAGAGGATTTTAGCCTTACATGAATGTTTCTTTTGCTGAAATTACTGAAAATTTAATTACTGTAGATAACTTTAGCAAGCCGTTTTAAGAATTACGATTTTAAATGTATATTTAGAAAAGTATAACCGCTTTTTTTTCAATGCATCTTTTTTACTAACGCAAACAAAAGGGATAAAAAAGTATCAGTGAAAAATAGTAGAAAGTACTAGTGAACAATAAATTATTCAGGGAATCCAATAATCAGAAAAAAAGTGTAGTAGCTTATGCCGCTGCTCGCTGTATGCCGCGAATAGTCAGACGGGTCATAGTGTTTAGGCAATCCGTTCCCCACGCACCACTGAATTAGTAGTGGAACTTAACGCCGCGCTTTTTACTGAATGTATCAGGAAAGAAAACAAAAATCATTCCCCCTAGTGGGAATTGAAACCACAACAAGCATTTACAGCCAGAGATTGTGCGAATTCAATTAGGTGTTATAAATACATAGTTATGCCAATAATGCAACTTTGTAATCTAACGGCGTTATCGTCGTTAAAAACACGTGAAACGTTATCGCTTTAATTATAACGACCATAAAGAGATACAGAATGTTAAAATTAATACTATAATTACTCCAAACAATTTAATATCTCAAGTAGGTATCTAAAGTTACCTCAAGTCCAGCCTAAATTACTTTCGTCCATATGTTAATCATCGGGATTAGCAGAGACGCTATCTCGTTAACGAAGTGACATTTCCGACGTGTTAGACGTGAAGTTGTTTGCTTAATCAAGAAGTCGAGTGCTTAACGTGATAATATGTTTATATAATCGGTATATATTGTATTTATGTTCATTATTTTATATTGACTTAGTCGGTTTATTTTTCTAGGTATATTTACATGGCCTTCGGATGTAGAGCATGAAAAAATATGTCGTATTAGCTTTTACATGGATTGCTAACAATTTATGAAACTTCATCCAACTCCAGTTCAAATTTATACTGAATTTTTAATATCTATGTTATATTTCATCAAAGGACAAGGAGAGTTAATGATTTTGCGCTGTTAAGTAGTTCCATACAAAGCCTTTTAATTTAAAATTTATATAAAACTATTGGACCCGAACGCGGCTACGCCCGCTTAAACTATACGAATATTTATTAAATATATTTATGAAATTATTTTCAGTTTTCAATAGAGAGATGCGTTAATCAAGCTCAATTTGGGTGACGTTTTCTAACAACGAACTTTGCAAATCGTTGTGTAGCAACGGCAGTTGCTATTAACATTGCGGAATAAATTGCATATCAAATTAATAAGTATTTTAATATATTGGTATATATCGATAATATTACAAATATGAGAAAAAAAAGTATCCTATGTTCATCCCGAGACCCTCAAGTATCTCTATATGAGTATTTTATCACAATTAAATTAGCGGTTTGGGCCTGATTGCATAAAAGACAGACAGACAGACAGAGTTACTTTCGAATTTATAATATACATGGGTATGGATTAGTTATTTTTATGCTTTTTTTTTCATTGTAAGTTCTTACTTCGCATCAAATTACATAACCAAAGGTTCACAGGAAGTAGCTTATGAGTTTTGATAACTCGCCAAATTTCATACAATGTAATATTCTTATCATTTGATTGTCTCTACTTAGAAACTTATCCTTTTTTTGCACTCCAAAGGAACATATACCTAAATATTTAATATCAATTTCACCTTAATATAATAATACGCCGATGAAGACCTAGAGATAAACCGTCTTAACAGATGGACAGACGGCCAACAAATTGATTTTTTAAGGGATTTGTTTTAGCAGGCTTTTGACGAACAGAACCTAAAAATATGTTTTACATAGTTTTCAATAATATTATGAATTTGAATTATTATTTATTTTAAATATTTCTTATTTATAACAAAATATGTTCTACTATATATATATTTATTACTAGGTACTACGACCAAAAAGACTTGTGAATATACGGTCGTCATCTAATAGACGTGGTCAATTTTTTAATTTTATTGGTCTGATTGAGCTCGCGTGGTACGATCTGATGTGGATATTCTACCAAGCAGTTACTAGTTTATAGTAAAAAACGTCGACCATCAGAATATTTTGTATCGAAATACCATAAAAAACAATTAATATTAAACGCTGACGTAATTTTTAGTTGTGTTGTATTTTAGTTGTAAGACAATTCTAATGATCGCCTCACGGATGAAACTTAGTTTTGGAACAAGAATTGGCTTTAGTCATAAATAATATAACAATAAGATTTAAGCTACGCCACCATTTTATTGTATATATTTGATTTCATGCGTAAAATCTTATGCTTCTGGTTAATTGCTTTATTTAAAACTAAAAAAGTATTGTTAAAAATATTTATTTGTGTTTGATTGTATTTTAGAGTTACACTCGCGGCTTCGCCCGCTTGGACTATAGATTTGTGTTATTTCCCAGTTTCGTTTTGGGTAGGAGCACAGAATAATTGTTTTCTTACGGTATCACATTCTCGTCTTTACTTTAATAATCATTCTGTTAATTAATGAAAAAATCATTAAAAAAATTTGTGTACCTAGTTTTAAACATGCGGCTACATGTTAAATGAAGGGCGGTTTTCATTTAAACAAATAAAAGAAAAGACATCTTATTCCGAACGTATTAATGATTACAATTTTACCTTTAATTTTACTCTACATCTATTGTATTTATTGATAGGTCACTCGAAATGTTTTACCAACCTGGAAAACCATGACTCTATATTTCCTTAGAACTTATTAAATCTTCCTTTTGAAAATTTAAATTGATAATTCATATTTTCTGAATCATAAATTGCTTCCTTTATAAAGTTAATAACAATTTATATATATTTTTTAAATACTTATTATCAAACTGATTCTGAAAATAATTCTGCCGTGAAGAGAATTGTATTATCGTAGCATACTAAAAAACTTTTTTTTATTTAATGATTGTGGCACAGAATGTGACTGTAAAACTGACTGGTTGTAGGTTCAATCCCCACTCGACGAGATCAAATATTTATTTGAGAAAAAAATATATTTCTACCTTTATTCAAAAAAAAGATATGGCCGCATCGCAAAAAACGCGTATTTCAACACTATAAAGGGAATCAAAATTAATAGAGTACTTCCGGTTGACCTAGAATTATGAAATTTGGCAGCTAGCTAGCTATCTACAGGTAGTACTAGTTCAGGAAAAAATCTGAAAACTGTACGTTAAAGTTTGTGGTTAAATCCTACGAAAAGCCTTAAAAGGGGGCAAAATTTCAGATGAAATGACTCTGGCTAAGCTAAGCTTGAATTTCAGAAAACGCGACCTCGAGACCTTCAATTATGTACGAAACCCTCGGTGGACGAACTCGACTAACGTTCCGATTTTTTTTATTTTCACGCTTTCACTCTGTTTCCTATATTCGGCCGAATTCTGGAATCACTGCGTGTTGAGTCGTCGCGTTTTCTCTCGTCACCAAAGCGAATGAAAATCGAAACATTATATTTTTCATTCGGAAGGCTTCGAACCCACAACCTGCCGTGCTTACATTACAGTTTGGCGCGCCACGACTGGCGTCAAATTTACCACCACTTTCATATGTATTTATGTAATGCATACTTCAAATTCAGCTATAGTAACAAAATTATAATATATTAAATAATTCGCGAGCCACACGCATGCTAATAAGAATACCTAACTTTATTTTTATTCTTAGAACTATATTAGAAAATCAAATTGTAAAAACATCCTTATAATCATAATATTAAAGATGAAAATGGCGTGTACTATTAGTGTTGACCCCTGAATTCAATATGCAGGCAAAGGCGCGTTTGAACGAGTGCGTTGCGCTTATTAAAATACCATGTTTCCTTTAATTGGAATTGGCAAGTGTTTAAATAAAATTATATTTATTGTTAACTTGAATTTATGTAACGTATTTTCATGTATAATTTATTACAATGTAAATAATATTTTTTATATATATATTTTTCAATAATATTACATCAATATAAAATTACTGTTTGTTTTTTGTTTATTTAAGCATTTTAAAATATGCCTTAGTTATTTCCTTACAGTTAATAATTTAAATTTCACCGTCTCCGTAGTATTATTAACGAAACTACTCACAACGTAGAGTCCGTAGAGCGGTCAGTAACAAATTCTTGAATGATAATTTTCATTATGAGATAATTTGAGAAACTCAAGGTCAATAAAAATTTCCGATCTAGCTTCCTGATAATATATATTACTTTCCAGTACATTTGATAACTATCTAAATGATTTGATATCGGTTAGTTTTTATCAAAAAGTTTTAGTTAATCGCTAATTGAACTGTATGTAATCCACCAATGAAGTCTTGACCAATGGGATGTGAATATGTCGCTATCGTTCTCAATTCTGATTGGT
>JAEBDU010012815.1:0-21454 GCA_016802625.1 Heliconius numata
TTTTGGTAATGTTAAGTGAGTTTGTTTTACACTTTTTGCTCATTATTTCTAAGCCATCGTTGAATGATTTTATTGCTTACGTTTGGTGACACATTTAACTCTACTATTTGTGGAATAGGAAGTGGGAAATATTTTACTTTTACTAATATAACATTTACTTAAAAATGAATACAATCAGTTTAAATTAAATACACAAGTCAGAAAACAAGTGGCCTTTGAGCCCAAAAACCATCCTGTGAATACATACTTGTCAATCGCTACAGAGGGAAAACCTACGATTTTTCTTTAAGTGTAACACGAGTAAAAAAAACCCACACACTGTTTGTTAGCTGTAAAAAAAGGGTATATTTTTCTTATTATCCTGCCCATTTGTAACAAAAGCACAAAAGCTTTGCCACGAGTCTCTTGAAGGACTTCCAAATATAATATATATCCACTTACAAAATAATATGTATACAAATACAAATACAAATATATTATTCGCTTCAACATTTAAAGTGAGGCAAGAACGTCCCTCTCGAGAAGCGTAAATAATTTAGCAAACTGTCTTTTGTGTCATACCGGCGCCATTAAATTTGGTCTGTTTGTTAGGCTAATTTCCCAAATTGCTCTTGGGAAATCTCCCGTCGAAAAATGTTGCAAAATTAAAATGTCGGACCAAGGTGAAAATTAATATGAACAGTGTAAACGAGGTGCGGGTGTTTTTCTTTTTTTCTCTTTTCTATTTATTTCGTTGCGCCCCCGTGTTTTCTTTGTGGTGGAGCGTCTTTGAGAACAATGGCAGCGTTTATTCAACGTTTTTCTTTTCTATGAAAATAAAACTTCGGTGTTGCCCGACTAATGACGACTGTTTATATATTCGAAATTTCTTTGCCATCATTAAAAAAGTTGTGTTCTAGAATAAACTAATATAATACGGGATGAACAAGCGTTTACAGCAATTTCGAAAACTCTGTAAGAAATAATTAAAATAGAAAAGAATTTTAACTAATTTAATATTACTTTTATATCTCTGTATATAAACTTAAATATATATTTTTTTAGCTCGATGCATTATTCCGCACATAGCAACTTAGATAGAGGGAACCTACCTACTGTTAAGACACTGCGTTCCCTAACTGGTTAAAATAATAAATTTATCTATAAATACCTATACAAACCTAACTCATCTCCAATTCTCCATTCAATATTTTATATAAAAACATTTTCATAGAAATATAAAAAAAAGAAGAGATTATATTATAAAAATAAATATACAGTACAACAGAATACTGAATGTATCGCATTCTAAACATGTCCCATTACTGTGAATCAAAAGAAAATAAAAACAAGTCGAATGCAACTTGCTCCAGGTTCTCAGAAGTCTGGTCTAGAGAGCAGGACAAATTAAAATGTACTCCTTTGTACGACACAACAAAGACACGGATAGAAACGTACTCAAAAACCTCTATAAATTATACTATTTTTTCAGTTTTACACTGTATCCCGCACTCAGCAGGGTAGGCAGAGGAAACCTAGTGCTAGGACACTCCGTTCCCCATTTTCTCCCCATCCTCTGGAGGCATTGCTTATTATGTGGCGGAATTCGCGCTTTGCCTCGACACCAGAGTAAAGAAATAAAAATATTAAATATTTCATTTCCTCAATTGGGAATCGAACCCATAACTTGTCACATTTACAGTCCCACTTTGTGCCTCTGCGCCACGACTGGCCTGATAAATTGCATTATTTTAATACAAAACGACTTAACAAAGTGTAAATAGAACATTTCGATTATCCAGTTTTTATTTATAATAAGGGATATAAATTTTGAATAGATGATTATTTTTTCTTTGAATAGAACGGCAAATTTTCCATGGCTCCTTGACTTAGTGTATTGTGGTTGTGATCTGACCATATATTATTTTTTTGTTACTTTTTTAAATTTCTGGTTACATTATTGTATAGAAGTCAGAAACAAAAGTAATAAAAATAATGTTTTTACTGGCTTTGAGTCCATAACCACCGCGAATAACCCAAATCCTCAACTTAAAAACTTTTTGTTAAATACTATAGGTACTTTACGCGGAATTGTTTATTTTGCAATGTAATTTAGAGTGTCAGGTGCGTGAGTTTAATTAACTTTATCTATGGATAGCAATCAGGGGATGATAGTAAAAGTGGGAGAGGAAGATCGTAAAGGAGATTAACGACAAGTATAAATACGGGGCACGCGGTGATAAGGAGGGAAACTCATTATCATGGCAAATATTGAATCTGTGGTGACTTTTTAAGTCATATTGTTTGTTGGGGCTTTTTTGTGTCAGACGTGACGCATTTTTTAATATAATATTTTTAAAAAGTTGCATCTTGCGTCAAAGTCTTTTTATTACAAAAGTCGCGAATTCGATTTACTATTTATTCAGATACAAAAACTGTCAATTTGAAAAAAAAAGAAACATTACTATGGATAATGTAGTTTGTATAATTATTAATCATGTCTTAAACATAATACTTTTCTCCATATTTCATGTAAAACTAACGCAACAATATCATCTACAAAACAAAAAAAAATCTGCAAAAAAAAAAACTAAACACAATTCTCTCATTTACCACTACCGATGCCACTTTAATTTTGTCCTCATTTCCAATGTAACCGGCAACAACAACCACGTAGACAGTCCCACTAATCCCAGCTCGGCAATAACGCGTGGCCACCGTACTCTCGCAAGGGCGGTTGGCATTGAGAGGAGAGGAGAGTCCTCGCATCCCGGTCCATTCATTGTGATGATTGCTCCTCCCTCATTATCCCTACGAGACGTACAACAGTCGGAAAATAAACAAAAAAATAAGCAAGCCTCGGTGAATATGTACTGTGCTGAGCTGAGGAGAGATGGAACGTAATGAACGTTTGGTACTTTAACAATAAAAGACGTTTTCAACTTTGAATGAAACTACTAAAGATGTTGTTGTGATTTTTAATAATGTAGTGTTTATTATTTATGATAAATATTAATAAGTGTAATATAAAAAGTATTCTTTATATTGAAAACCAAAGTATGGATTTAACTAATATGCTAAAAACAAGCGATTTCACAATTTTACTTGCAACTATAGTGGATTCCGATTCGCAACGATTTTTTTATTCAAATAGACTGTTGTAAGCTTTTTTGACTTTTGAAAATAACTACATCTGGCCCGGAAGATTTGACGATATCCTATTGTTCTAGAAACTAATTTTCACAATTTAACGAAAATCATAAGCATTATCCAAACAAACGAAAATCTAAAATCCAACACGAATCAGAACTATTTGCTAGTATTTCCAATCTCGTTTACCACCGTAACAGCGATTCTAATTAATGACGCTCTCTCATAGCAATTCTATTAATGTTTATTCCAACTTGTTTCACCAATAACCTATTTTGCAGTGATTGCTTATGACGGTTTCGGTGGATTGTATTTAAATGATTATAATATTACATTACTCTGGAAGTTTGCTTCTTCTTGATTAATATTTGAAATTATTAAATAAAGTTTTTTTTTTTATTTTAAAATTATCATATTTTTGTTATAATATAATATGAGGTCCGGTCGTGGCGCAGTGGCACATGCGTGTAACGACAGGTTGTAGGTTCGATTCCCACTAGAAGAAATTTAATATCTAATATTTTAACTCCCTCGCTCTGGCAACGAGGCAAAGAGGGGCACTGAGTTCCATCACTCACTAACTCTATAGCAAAGAAAGGGGCATATCACAATAAATTCTCAGTAAAAATAAAATGGTACGACGTATACCTTTCCATCGTACGCATTGCTCGCGTCACATCAAAGGGACTGGAGTACCTATCTACTGGCAAACGAGCAGGCGAACTATGCGCAAATACTTGTAAAATCTCAAGAGAAGACGCACGCTTACAGTACTTGAGAAAAATACCTACTTTTAAAACTTATACGTAAATAGAAGTCAAATGCTATCGTTACAGTTCTGTGCTTCGGTATCGAGGCAAAGTGCGGCGTTCAGCTTCACCACTCAACACCCAATCCCTCCATAATTCGACGGAAGTGTCTTAATGGGAACGGAGTGTTTTATCATTACATTCCCAGGTTCCTTCTGCCTACTATGCTATGTGTGGAATATAGTGTGAAGGTAAAAAAAAATAGTTACAGGTTTGATTTTGATTCGTGGGAATGCTTTCTCTACCAAATCTTTTACGATAAAACACTACGTTAGTTGTCATCACACAGCACGCATATTAATCTTTAGATATGAAAGAAATGAAAGGTGACATACATTACCAATATTTGTTTTGTTTTTGGACTCTGTTATTGAGGTAAATTAAAATGCTGAGATGCGCCTACAATCATATATTTCAACTATGATAACTGTGAATGTCGCATACAAACATACATACATAACAGGTATATACTATAAGATATATAATTTCGAGTAATTCACCTTACTTCTCAGCTAAAAGGGCAAACTCGACGCAAAGAGTCTTAAACCTAGACGTATACTTCCTCAGTTCTCATTGAGTTTCACAAAAAGTAGTGAACCGTCTTTTATGGCGTCGTTGCCGAGAACATTTTTGTTTGTGGTCCAAAGCGTCTTCTGTGAGTGACGATTAAAATGTGAAAAACTAGAATATTTTCTTCAAAGTAGACATAAACTTTGAAGAAAATATTCTAGTTTTTCACATTACGGCTGTGATTGCGACTTAGTAATTTTTTTTAATAGAAGTCATAGCAAACTATGTATTAAAAAAGTCTTAAATAAAATAATGCAGTACAACTAAATAAACAAAAATAATTATTAAAAAAAAATATCTGACGCGACATAGATGCCACGATTGTGGGTTCGATTCCCACTCAAGGAAATGAGTTAGTTTATTTATTCCCTCTGGTAACAAGACAAACGGCGGCGTCGAGTTTCGCTACTTAAATATTTTCAAGGGAAAAAAATAAAATACCTATTTTTAATGGTACACAAAATTCCAGGTACAATTAATTAACTACAATAATTTATATCCTAATAAAAAACATTTAGTGCACTCAAATTTTGCTAGCTATGTTCAAATAGAATTTCGAAAGGGGACGTACACTACTCGAGCACTCCTCGAGATCTTTTCAAGGAAAGTAAGAAACCGCCTTTGTGATGTCAGAGTTATTTACTATGAAAATATTTAAGAAAATATGGCGCTTTTCAAATTAGGCGATGCTTTATATTGAACGCGGTTATAAAAGAGAAATAATATGCAAATAAAAATGTTTACATAAGAATCTAAGCTAGTTTAATATCAAGATGGATTGATATTTAATCTAAGATGACATTTTTACGAGATTGAAAAATATTTTTAACTGAGTACAGAAAGAAATTATAGTTTTTATTTATTCGTAGGTATATTTATGTTATTACTTGCGATTCGGTAGGTAAATAATAGATTCTTCAATTATATGACTAGATGAGTAACACTAGGTGAACTATCACTTAGTATACCTCAATTCGTTTACCTTACAACTTCATGGATTATGGAAGACAAGATAATAGGATTAGACAAGACAAGATAACCTAGCAAATATTATAGAACAAAACATTCCATTCTCCACTTACCCAACCATTCTAAAATCTTAAACATTTCAGGGGGCGGTAATCGAACTCTCACTAATTTTATAATAACATAACATTGACTGGGCTATTATTCGTATATAATTACATAATAAAACCAACGTAACGCCCGTATTGTAAACAACGTTAGAACTCACCACAACGAGTGAGTAGGTATACTCTCATAAACCTATTGCTACATTTTGAGGCCGAAAGCGAAAACGCAATGGACGGATTCATACATCGATTTGATTCTAGCACTAATTAGATAGTGTTAGTGGCTTGATGATTGTAAGGATGATATTGAGAATCTTAGAGTAAAACGCTTCCAAATACGCTTCCAAGTTTTAGCTGGGATAGTCCAGGATAAAGAATTTATACGCAAGGTCTAAAATTCGGGCCAAGGAAGTGGCGCAGGGGCACAAAGTGTGACTGTAAACATGACAGGTTGTAAGTTTGATCCCCACTCGAGGAATAAAATATTTATTTAAATTTATATTTTCACTTCTGCGCTCTTAAGCCGAGGCAAGCGCGACGTTGAGATTCGCCACTCACGATGTAATGCCCCCAAAATTCGGCGGAAAGTGGGTAACGGTGTGTCTTAGCACTAGGTTTCTTATACCTACCATGATATGTGCGGGTATTAATTTAGATTAATAGATACAAAACTAAATTAATAATATTTCATCGTTATAATGATAATAGCTTTGTTTATTGTCTATGGATGTTGTTTTATACGTGGGAATGTGTAAATTCAAAATATTTACGTTTCTCCAGTTATATTATTCAAATGCAGCATTATACTCTGTTAGTAAACCCGTTATGAAATGGGACAAAATAAGCTAAAACTATAGAACGGACCGTTCTTGTGCCTTCAAAGTATAAACTATAAACAAAAGGATAAACATAGTTTAAATTAATACTAATTTTCATAAAGCTGACTAAAACCTAATTCTTTCTTAGTAAAAGTTTCCAAACGACCCACACAAAAGCTTTCAAACTCATCAAGGGACCAAAACAGTTCCTCCGATAGGTACATGACACCGCAAGAATGAATCGACCATCTGGCATAACCGCATTAATTATTCATAGCGCACAGTGGCCGAGGCGAGGCGAGGAGGGTGTAACGAGCAACAAATGTATGGCTTGCAAATCTCTGGCCCCGCGAGAATCGTAGTAGCGAAATGGGTGGTTTTGGGGTATTCTATTTAGATGTTTTTTTTTTCACGCTATATCCTGCATGAAGCAGGGTTGGCAGGGGGAGCCTAATGTTAAGACACTTAGCTCCCCACTTTTTACCAAATTCTGGACGAATTGCGTGTTCAGTGGCGGAAGTGAACGCTGCACATTGCCTTGAAACCAGAATGAAGCAATAAGAATATTAAATATTTCATTTCCTCCAGTGGGAATCGAATCCACAACCTGTAGCGTTTACAATCGCACACGCCCCTGCGCCATGACAGACCTGACCTCTATTTTAGTTGTACGAGTATAATTATAATTGTATTTTTGTAGTATTAGTTAGAAGAATCCCAGCATCGAGGAATTCTCTTGTCTATAAGTATTCTTAAAACATTGCGTAGAGTTGGCACCAACATCATACTTACTATGATCAGTCCAGAAAAAAAAGTTATCGTCTTTCCCCGACTGGGTATCGAAATAAAAACCATTCCCTAGGCTCTCCAATACTTCCTAAGTACCTAATCCAAACTAAAGTCCAAAATACAATTTGGCAAATATAAAAATCGCCACAAACAAAAACACATTTATTTTACGTGTATCAGAAAATCAACAGGCCGGATACGACCTACGCACGCATAGATTGTAAAGGTTATAGGTATATTTAAGTTATTTTAATAGCGTCACGCCGCGCCGGCGGGTCCCGGCTATGTAAATTGCGACCCGATTGTACGGATAATTGTTTTCGCAGCGAATTGACACGCGCGCGATTTAGTTTTGACACGCGTCACGTCACGTCGACCTATCATCAATGTATGATTTTTCTCCCCTGTAGACCGTGTTACGTCGTGGTGCAGGGAGACTGCTTCTGGCTGTATTGTATAGTACATTGCTCGAGGAAATAATTCTTATTGCATGTTCATTGGCGGAACTCAACGCTGCGCTTTGTCTCGTCATCAAAGCGAGGATATACATTGTACCCCCTCGAGGAAATGTAACATTTAATATTTATTAAATGTTACATTTCCTCGAGGGGGAATCGTACCCACAACCGTTGCGTTTACAGTCGAACGCTTGTGCTTCAGCACCACGGACTAATTTACATATATATTTTTTTATATTTAAATTGATTTAATTTTTTTCTCTGAGAGGTACAGCGTGCATGGCGTCGAGTTCAGTCACTCAACTAGACTTGAAAATTATTATTTGTAACCATTTTGTGAAATAGATAAATAAAAAGAAAAATACAAAAAATTAAAACTAACAATAAAAAATACTTTAATTATCAATTTATAAGTGATAAATTTACTTACTTATTAACTTTTATAAACAGTGGTGTTTAAGAATATTAATTATAGATAATAAATTTATTTTAAGAAATACTTTTCCAATTTCAAAACTGCCTTCACATAATAACTGACCGATCATTCACAGATCTGTATAGTAAAAATAAAAAATCGACGATAAGCCGACGCGACTCAACGTGTGCCAAAATATAAATCAATCAACACATTTTCCTGTATATATTTTATAAAATTATTTTTTGAAAGTTATTTTTTTTCAGCTTCATGCTGTACCTACCCCGCACACAGCAGGGTAGGAAGAAGCACCTAGTGTTAAGATAATCCGTGCCCCATTGCGTGTTGAGTGGCGGAACTCAACGCCGCGCTTTGCGAGGCAAAGGCAATGAAAATATAAATTTAAATAAATATTTCATTTCATCGAGTGGGGATTGAGACCACAACCAGTCGCGCTTCCAGTCACACACTTGTACCCCTACACAACGATTGGTTTTACTTTTGACTAATAAAAAATCAAATTACTGTAAAAGTCCAAAAAATATATATTATATGGAAATTTCACAAATTATAAAAGGTTTTATTACGATAAATCCCTTAAAAAAGTACTCTCATTTAATATATACAAAAAATGTATTGGGAAGGTGCCTGGGGGTGGCGTCGTGCCATTCGGAAATGATGCTAATCATCCACCCTTGTTTTTTGCTTACGTGAAATTTCGATCTTTTTTTGGACTTTCGAGTAATTTGTGACTTCGCTATTTTTTCCTCTTTGACTAAACATTTTATATTGCACAAAGAAATTATAATGTTTTAGAGACAGCATAATATTCGTATAGTTAAAGCGGACAAAGCCGCGAGGAGACCGCTAGTTCATTATAATACACAGTCTCTATGTACGTAATTCTGTACGTAAATGTGGGAAAAATTAAAACAAAACGTTAAACAAGTAATAAATGTTAGGATAACTCGTAACTCTCTTTTATTATTTCCTATTCAGTTTTAATCATGTGACACAACGTTATTGCTTCCTTAATTGCTTAGATAGAAGGTAAAATGGATTTTTAGCTTATATTTATATTATTATATTATTATTATAATTTTTCTAAAAAAAGTAAGTAAGTATCTTAAAACATATATGCACTCCATTCTCATTTTTCCACCCAATTTTCGAAAAATGGCGTGCTGGGTAGTGAAATTCACAAATGTTAAACGAACATAAATATAAATATATAATAAATAATAAAAATAAAGAGAATTAAAAAAAAATACCAAAAGAGAAAAAAAAACAAAAACAATACCAGAAACCTGACGGGTCAAAGTGTCGCCAAATCAAAAGCGTGGCGTAATGGAGCCGTCAGCGGGCGACACCTCGTCACCGGGACGAGGGACGAGGGCGGCCGCTTAAACTTTCCGGACGACTACGTATGGCGAATATTAATTGTGTTGTGTGGAATTGTTCACATACTATATATGTATATATGTGAATGTAAGCTACAGGTAAAACAAAGATATTTGTAAGCGTAAAGCGTAGCCTCTATAAATCCTTGATTTCATAAAGAAATCTAACTTATATATATATATATATATATATATATATACTAGCGACCCGCTCGCGGTTTCACCCGCGTGATCTATGTTATTATTAATTTCTGTCTCCATGACTACGTCCTAGTGACGTCTATGCAAAATTTGAGACTCCTAGCATTTGTAGTAACGAAGTTTCATACAAACTTTCAACCCCAAAAACAACCCTTTAGAAGTCGAATATTGCAAATTCCCGTCTCAGCGAGCACCTACGTCCTATAAGTAACTCCTATGCAAAATTTGAGATTCCTAGCACATGTAGTTTCTGAGATTTCGTGATGAGTGAGTGACCTTTCGATTTTATATATATAGATATTCATATACATATGTATATACTCAACAAATTTGAATGAACCATCAATTACTACTATTAAAAAACTTTACTTATACATTTTTATAAAACAACCCCATAATCTTTTCAAAGTAACTTCAAAACCATTGTGCCACCACACTACAACGTTTCACGTAATAGAACCGTCAGCGAGTGACATCTCGTCCGCGGGAACGAGGACTCGAAACTTTTCGGACTTGCGAGCGCAAACGCTAAGGGAACTTGTTTAACTTGTTCATGGTTAAACATTATCATTATATTAAACGTGGCGGTTAATAGAGTGAAGGTGGTTTTGTTTTGTTATATTTAAATCAGCAAAGTGAGACCAGTCGTGGCGTAGGGCATAAGTGTGTGACTGTAAACACGACTGGTTGTGGGCTCGATTTCCACTGGAGGATGTGAAATATTTATTAAAAAAATATATATACTCTCCGCTCTCGTAACTGGTCTAGAATTGAAAAAAAATTAAGACAATAAAAATATTTATCCAAAAAATAATGCGAATTGAATCTGCAACCTACCCAATATATATAAAACCTTGAAAATACATTGTATTTTATTTAAAAAAAAACTCCAATATAATTGTAAAACAATTACAAAAGATCACTAATGCATAGTTATATATAATTAATCTAAGATTCTCTTTGACAGAGAGAGACGGCGGACGAGCGATCAATTAAATCCGTATAGGAAGCTTACCTGACAAATTACGGCTTAATAATATTACCTACTAATATAAAAGGTTATTATTAACGAGAGCCAGTGTGAGATTTATTATATCGTTTTGTTCAATAACTGAGAAAGGAAGTCGAGCCAGAAGCTACTAGATATGATATTGTGCTTGTAAAATTTCTTATTATCAATTCGTATCAAGTACAAACATTTATAACTTAATACTTAATATCTTAAGATTATTAGTAGTTGGTTGAGGCCAGTTATGGCGCAGGGAGGCTGTAAACGCGAATGTTTCTGGGTTCGATGCCCACTCGAGGAAAGGTAATATTTAGTATTTTCATTTTCTCACATCGGTAACGAGGCAAAGAGCGACATTGAGTTCCACCGTTCAACACACAATGCCTCCAAAATTTGAAAATGTGGAACGGAAGTATCTTACAGGGAATGTAGTATCTCAACACTACATTCCTAAGTTAATTAATAGGTAATACATATTTCTAAAAAATCTATACTTAATTTGTTTTTATGTTTCCCATGGTATATATTATACATATATGAAATATGAATGAATAACATAGATATGTCATTGGGATCTTTCTATTTACTCCGAAAATGGAAAATGGCCCAAGGTAAACATTCGCTTAAAACAATATTTGGGTCTCCAAGGTATGTGGTCTGTTATATGAAGAATAATGAAGAAAAATAAAATATTTATGTCTTTAATCATAACTTAAAGAAAGAGGGCAAGCTACGCATTATTGTAGCAGCTTTGACCATTTCATCTACTGATTGATCTTCAACCTTCATGCTTAATACCTGAGACCCTTCTCTAGTATCATCGACACTGGTAAATATACTTATATTATTTATCTGTATTCTTGATTATTTATTTAATTGTCCATAATGCTATGTAAGTGTATATTATATTGCTTATAATTTTATGTAGTACTTCGTCGGAACTCCACGCCGCACTTTGCCACCTGACCAGAGCGAGTAAGAGAATCCGAATCGAACCCACAACCGCCGCGTGTACTACGACCTCAATATATTTACACCATATATTTCACACAAGTTAAATTCAATCAATATTTCATTAAAAATATAATAGCCAAACTTGATCAGACCAAATGCTCGAAGCATATGATGTCGGGGCGTCAAAACGCGAAAGCAATTTAAGTTTAAACAATAGCCGCGGTGCACCCGGCTACAGTGGTTGTCACCCACAGTCGCACAACAATCGTCTCTATTACTATATATAATAGAACTATAATAGGTTGTCGTTGGAGACGGGAACAAATGACACGACGTCGGGAAACTCTCTCAATGTCAACGTAAATACGAAACACGTATGATTTTTCCTGAAACACTGCAGTTCTTTTGTATATAATTTCTTTTACTTCAACTATTTTCAATTATTTACTACTACTGTATGACGTTAAGTCTTTTTATATATTAATATAACTTAATTGAATAGATTAGTATTTTATTTTATGAGTAGATGAATTACTTTTGATATAAAATAATAAAAAATCATCACGTCATTTATAACAATTGATGAAATTCCTAATAAAGTCAGTGGATCATGAAGGTGGATTTAGCAAAGTCGAAATTAATGAATTCAAAATTATGGAACCAAACACAATCAGCCAAGAAATTACATATAATTAAAATCTACGCCACCACCAGTTAAGTACAAGTACGTAAGTAAATTAAAAAGTTGAAATTGAATTACTTGAGCATTTATCTTATAATGCAAATTCAGGACGACGATGGCGGACTTCACGGGAAAGATTAGCTTTCAAATAAAAAAAAAATCCCCATTCGAAAATTCCAATGTAACAAACATAAGAAAAATACAGCCGAATCTTCCTCCTTTTACAAAAACCGATTAAAAAAACAACACAACTTAGAGAACAAAAAAAAACAATTTATAAAAAAAAAAAACTGAAAAAAAAGCACAACCTTTTCACATTACCAAATGAAAGGTACACCGTAATCAATGAGCCGGGTGGCAAATCAATGGAAGAGGCGGGTAATATAACTGTCAAAAATACCAACCCCCGGGGCGTGCGAGCGCGTAACGAAGTCCATAGTGGACTCACTCGTAAACACGCTGGGGCCAAATTAAAAATACATATGCAAAACGTTTTATTTCATCCCTTAATGCCAGTTCGATATTGAAATATCGTGATTTAAATTGTATGAAAGTTGCCCCTTTTTTTGCCATTTTCATTTCATCGATACGTACCTATCTAATATGACAATGGATTGGTCGTGTTAGAGTAAATTCTGTTAAGTGATCATGAAATATGCTATCGTATAAAAATAAAATATGGCTTTGTTCATTTATAACAAATAATATTTATTTTTTTGTCTTTTAACATGTACTACGTATACTTCGTATTTAAATTGGTAATAAATAGTGAGAAAGTAATGTAAAAGTCACCTTACGAGGAAGAAAGAAACAAAATCAACAGATGATCTTTCTGCATAATACTTACATGTTTATAATCTTAGTATACAATTGGAATGTACGACGTAAGTTGTTATGAATAAATCATTTTAATCTTCAAACTAGTTTTTACCTCCGGCTTCACCCGAAACGTCCGATTAACGTGAAATTATATAGCTATACAACCTTGCTCGATAAAATCTATGTAACCAATACAAAAAAAAACACAGTCACAAACAGTAGCTTTTTATATTAGCACGTTCAACGAAACAACTCTTCAGTTTTATAGTAGTACTAATTTTACATAACATTCTTCATAGTTATAATTGGAAGTTTAAAACAGACATAAATCAATCTCCATACTAGATAATGAACAATAAAAACTAAAAAAACCTATGATTTTGATCTGTAATAAATTGTTATTATAATAAAAAGCATACAAAAAGTCACAGCCACAACTAGGTTCCTCCTAACAAAAGACATACCCTAGTTAGTTAGTGCTCAAAGAAATATCATATTATATGGGTCATGTATAATAGACGGCATTATTGAATAGGAATATTGATTCTAAATATATTCTTAGAGACCTTTTTATCGAAATCAGGACGATGCTATTTTCAAATGTTCGTAGCTGTTTATTTATATTTCATCGAGCGGTATGAAAGTCTTAAAGAGTGTTTTTATAACATATAATAAATCTACTTAAGAGTTGAAAGAGATACGTTTGAAGTTTTATAAGTTTTCTAAAAACCAGCTTCATGCTGTATTCCGCATGTAGCAGAATAAGCAGAGGGAACCTACTGTTAGGACACTCCGTCATCGTCCGCCGCCGTCGACCTCTCAGTCAATTATTCTAAGAATTGCCTGTTGAGTGACGGAATTCAGCGCTGGACTTTTGCCTTGGTGGCAGAGTGAAAAAAATAATTCTATTCTGGGTCTATGGAATGGTAAATAGTTTTTTCTCTTGTGGGCTAAAACTATTTTCACATACTTATGTGTGTTCTTCTATTTTGTGACTTAATCCAAGCAACTTAACGACCTTGATTTGATAATAATTATAAATTTAAAAAAAACAATAACTTTTGTAATGAATATTCCAACAAGGAATATTCAATATTTTACTGAAATTAAATATGATTGATTAGGCACAAAGTTTTATTTCATACAACTAGAAAAATATACCTACAAAAATAATATGCAAAAGAACTGTACAAGGGCCAGCTTAGTAATTTTCCAAATTGAACATCATTGTAGGTTGGCAGCGCAGAATTACAAGATTATATTCACACCACGAGTATTACTACTTTGGTAATACAGATTACAGACTACGACAAATAACAGTGTCAAATTAGAATAAAAA
The DNA here is from genome assembly GCA_016802625.1 of Heliconius numata. Classification (NCBI taxonomy): domain Eukaryota; kingdom Metazoa; phylum Arthropoda; class Insecta; order Lepidoptera; family Nymphalidae; genus Heliconius; species Heliconius numata. Next base: position 14,466 of record JAEBDU010012815.1, read on the forward strand.
ATAGGGTCTATACAAAACAAGTCAAATTAGAATAACTATCAGAATATACTTGAAATGCTTGAGTAAAATATTTTTTATTAAAATAAATAACTATACACGAAACAAACCCAAAAATATATATAAAAATACATACAAACATACACATTTCACGTACCTATTTAAACCGAGATTGAATTAATCTTCAAGCACGCAATCTCAAGACATGTCTACCCACTCTAGGCATAAGTAACGCTCCCCAAAAGGGACAGGCAGACAAAAGCTACTATAAATCTTATGTAAATCGAGTGCAGGTGTCGTGATTCAGTACTGTACTCGAGACGTAGTCGTAGCTGCTAATGTGTTTACCCTATTATACCTGGGTATCTTACAGCCACTTGGAAATGAGCTGCGGGGTTTCATTTCGTTTTGTAGTATTACTTATAGATATATCTAATATTTTCAATTATTTAAAAAAAATATAAATAAATTCTTGTAATGATTTAATCTAATAAGATTTAATGATTAAAGATGATTAATAAGATTGAAGAAAAGTCCTAATTCTATATATATTGGTGGAATTTAATCATCCGCTGTGGATGAGCGTGTCAGTATATAACAGTTTACGTGATAGTAGTGGGTTCGATAACAACCCGATTAATTAAGTGTCGTATTATATAGTAAAACAAAAAAGAGTGTTCGCTTTCGCCATTTCACACGTATGTTAAGCATATGTTATATCGAGTGAAAAGTAGAGAGCGTAGTGTCTCAATATTAAGCTATGTCCACTTACCAAATACCTGCTGAATGTCGTAAATTACATAAATTCTTATCCTATAATTAACATACTGTTCCAATTTCAGCATACAATTCTCTAAACAATTGCAAAGGCAACGCAACTTCTACATTAAATTTTATTTCCTCCCTTATAAATCGTAGGTGTCTCGGTACAAACACAACTTATACGTATACCTATAACTAGTAAGAGAGTGGAGTAGCTATGTGTTCTTCGTGGTAAAAGTATGGCCGGTCGCTTCCTTAGGAGGTGTTTCTTTATATTTATGTGTTGTTATTTATTGTTATGGCGCGCGTTATTGTGACAGTGGTTTTTTTTTAAACTTTTCATTTCATTTATTGTTTTATAAGATCGAGATAATTTTTAATTTAATATTGTTAGACGCCTTATTGATTCAGTTGAAATTTATGTTTTTAGACATTATAAATGAAAATAAAATCTAATCCTAGTAGCAATCTCATACCCCATTGTGTCACAGAATCGGGAAATAAAATATAATTTCAATACAATAATTCTCACGTGTTGGTATTGAACCCATAGCTCTCGTGATTATAATCAGCCGCTGCCCTACTGCGCTACAATGGCCTGAACATTCAATCTTTCAGGTTCTTTCAGCTTTATCTTATTATGTCATGATGAAGTTTTGATTCATTTTTTTTCCCTAGCCTGTACTATCCCATTGTTGGCCAAAGGCCTCCCTCATTGAGCACCCGTCAGGCTTGTAATAGTCCAGCTCGTCTCGCCATCTCCGTTTTGGTCTGCCAATTCTCCTTTTAGCGTTCGGAATCCACCTGGTAGAAGATGGCGCCCAAGACTTCAGGCATGCGGCGGCGCCTTTGATTCATAAAATATTAAATTATAACTAAAAATATACATCTTAATATGTAAAGTAGCAATAGAACATCTATCTATTGCGAAATTAGATTAAAATACAATTCAACCTATAATTTGGTAGTAATCCACACCGCATTTGAAGTCTGCTCCATTGACATATGTAGATGTGAACAGTTCATTAGAGGTATTGAATGGTACGCGCGCGGAATGCAAAATAAGGAGTATCTCGTAATGTTTATATTATGTTACATCTAGACTTGTCTTGTTTTAGTTGTAACACGGTAGTTGTGGGTTCAATATATTCATATTATTTTTAAAAGTTATTTGGAGCTCCTTCTTTTAGCATGGTTTATTAAAAATATAAGTTAAATCTGTTAATGTATAATATATTTTAGTATATTTTAATTTCGGCTAAGCTTTTTTATTTTTTCATTTTTTTTTAATTTTCACAAAAAAATAGATTTAATCTAACGATAGATCACGCCTGTCAACAACATATTATAATCCTTCTGGAAGAGAGCTCTAAACCTAGAACCATCTTTCATCATCATACACCTGTAATTTTATGACATCAAAAATCTAATATGATGTATTAGATACACAACAGAAAAGAAAAGAAAAGAAAAATCGTAGAAGCTACCATAAGCCAAGGACCAAGTAAGTACACATCTACGAACACCCATTGACACGAAAGTAACACCAAGTAGAAATATGCAAAGAAAATTCCCAATACACGTGCTCCAAAACGAACTGACCGTCGACTGGAACCGGACAGAGGCTGGAGAGGAATAAAAGCGAAAATGTTGAACAGGAATATTGGTGACATGACACGTTGAGAATGTTAGCCGGCGAATATAGTTTTACGATTTTCGCCGCCAGAACAGAGTGGGACATAAAACTTTTTATGCTTTCAGACAAAAATAAAATATACCGAGAGAAATGGGTGAATCTTGTTACAACTCTTATTTAATTCGATTTTATGTCAAAAAGGAGACCGACGATGCCACATAAACTTGCAAACTACTTTAAGTATTTTGGGTAGCGTGAGCGAATCGCTGAAAATTGAATATAACACTCATATTTTTTGCCTCGGTTATGGGTTATTGACGTGATACCTTCATATTTTTGATATATCCAAGGGTAAATTCAAAGTAAATTTAGCAAAAAAAGTAGCTTTTACGAGGAGAAAATATTTAAATTATTATATACTTTTGAAAATTTATTACTTTTGTACTATAACGATTTAAAAAGTATATAAAAAAGTCATAAAATGAAAAAAAAAGTAACAAAAGTTATACCTAACTAGAATATGAGTATGATTCTATATTACGTTAGATTTATACTCTCTCATTGAAATCCAAGTCTAACTAATCCCACATTATTCACTGATGCAAAAGTACAGATAATGGCCATCCTTTGGTACTGTACCTATAACAATGTCCATTTCAAGAACAAAGCTTACATAACGTTCGTGCAATTCCAATTCCCTACATAATGTCATGCTATGAAAATAATGAAATGTTTAAAATATTATTCTTTTATTTAAATAGGAAAAGAATGTTTAGATATCCATTAACTTAATTATAGAGTAAATATTTATTAGATTAAATATGGAAATTTTGTCAAATAAAAAAAAAAAAACAAAGAGAAAAATGTAGGCAATGACTTAACTCTCCGTCATTCATTGCTTATACAATGACCTATTCACTCACAAAGCATATAAAAAAATCTATATTTACCTATGTAATTTTAAGAATATATACATATATTTTCATTATTATCTAATTCAACATTTATATCATTATTATCTAATTCAACATTTATATATATTATTGATATGGATGTAACTTCGCTATCTAAGAAAGTTCGATTGGACAACTTCACAATGGCCTATTCAGGACAAGTTAAAAATAGTTTAGAATTTTCGACCTGCTATTTTATTTATATAAAATATAAAATTATCTAATAATTTTCAATTAGTTGTATCCAAATCAATAACCAATCAAAAATCATCCACCGACGTTAGCGTACAGAGCGTACAGAGAGTACGCAATAACCCAAATGCAATGTACCCCACAATGCGAGAACCACTGACAAAGCGTACCTACCATACATAACGAGGCCGCGCCGGAAGCGGGCCGGTGCCGGCGACGACGACGGCACACCGGCGATATTTCCGATGACATGTTGTCGTGTCAAGCTTTGAGCTCACTGTCCATTAGAGGCAAGATGCTCACTTACTTTAGAAATATAATAGATTGAAGAAAATAATTAACAATCTTTTGCTGTTATATAAAAACAAGAGGTTCTAATGAAAACTATGTATTTTTTGTTTTTATTATAGTACTTAGGTTAGTGCTTTCTTATACACTATTGTTCTTAATTTTACACAGTGAAACTAAGTCTAGTGTGAATTGGTCTCGCTTACCGAGGGTTCCGTACGAATTTTATTATTGTAGGTTTAAGAGATCGGTGACTTATAGTTAAGATTTAAGGTTATTATATTTTAATATATTTCTACACAAAAATATAACCTCCAAAGAATTAACAATGTATGACAGTAAACTTGTAGTATGAAGATGAATCAGGATGAATAATTGACCGCTTCTATTTAATAATTAAGTATGTAACTAATAAAAATATTGTTACATACAGGTGTCCTGTAAAGCAATGATAATCCTGAAACAACGAATTTTTAAAAATCTATACTAACTATGTTATTTAACATTTTGGTCAGTTACTAAAGACCAGTTGATTAATTAACCAAATGAAACTGTGGTCCATCAGGATTACTATTACAAGATTGATTACAACGAGACCCCAAATACAGCAAGTTGTTGTTTGATTGATTGGTGTAATTTTAAAATGATTTAGTAGAGCTATTTGAACGAATGATTTAGCAATGTAGTTAATTTTTGTACATAACATTTGTAATTATTTTTTCCTGCATAGCAAAAAAGTCAAAGAAAACCTAGAGTTAAGACACTCCATTCTTCACTTTAAGCCCGAACTTGAGACATTGCTTATTAAATCTATATATAGTGTTATTCTTAATGTAACGTAACCCTTAAAGGTCTTGACAGACGGACAGACTGAAAAACCAAGTGATCCTTTATACTTTTTGAGGCACGGAACCCTAAGAAAATCAACATATTTCCTTTTAATTAAAACGATGAACGAAATTTAAATACTTATTATAATTTCAGATTTATGAAACAAGATCGTGTTGCAATTTCACGAACCATACACTGACACTTGCACAAAATGTTAACATTCACATTAATACATGAAACGTGCGCCAAAATCTATTTATCATTATTTAGCAAGATTTAATAGTCTAATCTTAATTTGTCATGTCTAGCTGCTCATTATTAAATATCATTTTCTTTAAATTTTGCAATATTCCGAAATATTTCTTGTATTTTGTAAAGATAAAACACTCACAGTTACAATATTATACAATGTTTATGTTATACCTTAATAATATTTAAATCATCATCATCACATCAACATCATCATCATTCAATAATTAAATCTATTCTATTCTATTCAGTAAAAAGTAACATTTTTAAGGTGTCGAGTTAACGGCATTAACTAAGCCGTCGATTGCAGCACAAAAGCTGTTAGAAAAATGTCGATAAAAACTAGAAATGTATATATCATTACAAAATAAGCTAATATGCATATAGTGCATATATAGCTATTTTGAATGCAAATGCAATAAACTATTTTTATGCGAGTGTTTTTGTCCAACTGCATCGGTTTATTTCCGTTAGAAGACATTGACACGGATTCATTCTGAGCGCTTACGTCAGTACTGTTTATTTACAAACGTGTTTATAATATACTTAATATAATTATGCAATGGCGGCAGTGAAATGGAGATTAAGAATATCAAATTTGTAGGTAAAATAACGATATTGATAATATTTTTCAATATAAAAATATACATCATAAAAGTAAATTTGGAATTCATCAAATTCCAATTTTAGTAAGGCATACAGACGGGATGAATGTCACTAACACACTGCCAACTATATATATAAAGCTTACTGTAAACCTCTTTGAGGTGCTACTTTTTTATGAAATATAAATTAATTTAAACAAATTATTATTTTAAAATATTATAACTAGTTGGCTCGTCGAACTCTGTCAGTGCACTCCTAAATTTCCTAAACTACATCATACCTACATGCAAAATTTCAACTTTCTAAGTCCATACGTACAAAACCTTTTATATCTTTATATGAAACTCGACAGAAACATAACCTAACCAAAATTCAATCTCCGTACAGCAGAAAAACACAACAATACAACCTTTATAATATAAATCTTCCTACGAAATTCTCCAAAACACCACATTGTACGTTAAAATTCCGCAACGGATGTAAAATTCCGAAAAAGAGATATGCATTTTGACGTCAGCCGGGCCAATGCTCTGTTTATTTCATCTCGGGAAGGATTAGGTTCCGCGTCGTGCAACAGGTGCACCCCCTCTCCCCCCTAACACCCCCGAGGTTGAGTCTACAACTGACAAAACAAGTAGAAGAAACTACAATCCCTGTATTGTTTAGGTTAGTAATTACAATATTTTTATATTGTTTAGCAATAGCTTTAGATTTACTTCTATCCTATAGGACTTAGATTTTTATTAAAATATTAGAAAATTATTGGTAATGACTTTAAATAAACTAAAAATAAATATTATTTCATAATAATGTAATACAAGTTTTTTATTGACACATCACTCAATTCTCAATAAATCAACGATACGTCACTAATTCATATCTATTTACATTATAAAATCCTTTATAGAACACATAATATGTAGATACATTCCAGAATTCGGCGGAGTGTCTTGACATTACGTTCCCTCTGCCTTCCCTGATGTGTACAGGATATAACGTGAAGCTGATTAATTGGATTATATGTATATACATACATACAATATAAAATCTATACACACAAACTAATTAAAAACATATTACTACAACAGCCATCAACCAGTTCGATGAATGCACCGGCGCGTAAGCCGGCACGCGTATGGCTCACCCCCAGTCGGTTGCGCTTTCGCTAATTAGCCCTCGACATCAATGGGGCGAGACGTATTGGACTCTTTTGAAGAACCACCCTAAACAAAACTGATAATTATAACCAAATGGTCAAGCGAAATATGACATTCTATGGTATGTTTATTTTAATGACAACAAATTGTAATAATGTTAATTGTAGAGTGAGGATTACATACGATTACATACGAAAAAATGGAATGTGACAAGATGAAATATTTTTTTTGTTTATAAATACGCCATTCTCCATATTCCGAGAAAATGTAGGTAGACATGTTTACGGGAGCGCGAGTGGGCTTTTAAAAATAACTAAG
>JAEBDU010012816.1:0-50243 GCA_016802625.1 Heliconius numata
AAAAAAAATCCTATAAAATTAAATCAAGTCAATGTAATATTGATTTTTATTAACTTTTTTTGTTTAATTAGTCTGTATTCAAGACCATTTAGATTTTTGACTGCAAATGTCTTAAAAATGCCATTTGGAAAAAAATCATTGAAAAATTTTAAGTTATAAATTATCCTGGTTGTTATTGTTTTTAATAAATTGTAAAACTGCATAAGATGAGCTCGAAAAAAAAGTGAGAATTTATTCATTTTAATAAGTAAAAACTTGTTTCACACACTTTATAATCATGAATATAAAAAGACTAATTGAGTTCATTTTGAAACATTGGTCATCTTTATAAATAAGGTTTAATGACACACCAACGCCAAAATCATTAAATTCTAATCAATTATAAATATTTCAGAATTTGTAAATGCCCTCCAAAATTACGACAAATTTGTAAACATGCAAAAACTGTTGAGTGTAAAGATGTAGAAGAAATTATTGAGGCTCTGTCAGACCGAGCCGAAAGTAAGATTTAATGTTTATAATTACTATAGGAATTTCTTGTTCGCGGTGGCGTAGTGAGAGGGGGGCAAGGGGGGACATCATGCCCCGGGCGCCGCTCTTAAAGGGGCGCCAAATGGTCCGCCAAAGTATTTAAACATACATATGAAATTATATTATGTTTGCCTGGGGGGCGCTGTGAAAGTATTTTGCCACGTGCGCGAGCTAAGCTCGCTACGCCACTGCTTGTTCGAATTAGAAACAAAAAGAATATATACTTAATACATTTTTTTTTAGTTTCACGTGATGTTCAAAAAATAAAAGCACCTAAATTTAAAACTAAAGCATTTAAGCCTCGCCATTATAAGGATACGTGTGTTCCAATGGTCCCTTCAATGCATACAAGGTAATACATTATCGACGTATATTGTTTATATTGACTGATTAAGTTTTTATATTAATCACAATAACTCTGATTTTTTTCAGATTAAGATATATAGGGCACTGCTCGGTAGAACCACAAAAAAGTGAAGATTTAAATTCGAGGTAAAAAATTGTATTTAAGTAGGTATTATAGTTCCATAGCACATTGTAATTGTATATTAAGAATGCCATATTTTACGACCTAGACGTAAAATTATGCTTAGGTTTTGATTATTTAAAGAAGCTATACATTTAAAGAAACAATTACTGTTTAAAAACAATATTAAATAACAAATAGCCAGTTGTGGCCGCCATTCAACACACTAAGTATGCTTTCAGAATTTGGCGGAAAGGGGAACGGAAGTATCTTAATGGGACGGAGTATTATAATTTATTTTTCATGTTCCCTCTGCTTACCCTGCTATGTGCGAGATAAAACGTAAAAAAAATTCTTAAATAAATAGATGTTTTACAAAATATGCTTTTAGACTGCAATTTGGATCGTCGTCCGAAGAAGAGGCGGGTGGAATTCTAAAAACAAAGAGAAATCGTGCTTTTAAAAAAAAGAAAGTGCGATATTACGACTTATTACCTGGCGATATTTCGTTTCCGATACCTACATCCGTTATAAAACATACCGCTTCTGATAAATCTATTTTTAATGTTAGTATTTACTGTTTAAATAAATAGCATTATTCATAATTATGCCCTGAGAATATAATAATATTTAATTATTTAAAAAATGTAAAATATACAACGTCATCTCTGTCTTTGAATTAATAATCAGCAAAAATATGGGATATTTTATGATTGGCCTAAGTGATACTTCAGATACTAACATATTTCAAATAACGAATTTCATATAAGTACCTATGTAGGTATTTAAGCAGTTTTTGAGGACGTCGTAGGGCAGCGGCGCAGGTTTTGACTAAACATGAGGGTTGTGCAGTTCCTCAACACTAGGGGGCCATGAATTATTTTCATTTCTAGGATCTAGTAAGAAGTTGTATCCGACTTAACTTATCCGAGAACGAAGCGTCTCGCTAGCTATGTTTTTTTCTGCCTGCCCTATAATGTGAAGTTGAACAAATATATTTAAGATTTATTAATCTGTGATCTTTACAGGTGCCAAGTCCCAAAACAAGCGGAGAAGTGATTCAGGCTCAGAAGGCGGCCGTCAAACCTGGAGATTACAAACCGCCATTACCACCACAATCTGGATATGAGTAAATGAAAAACTAAATATCTAATATTACAAATATAATATTTTAAGCAATATTACAAAGTCGTTCATCTAAGACCGCATCTATGGTGAAACTTAGATTTTTTAATATAATATTTTTATAAGTGACACAGATTTTATTTTTTTATCAAAAAGCATATATCTAAATAGCGCACACTTATTCTGTATTCTGTATGTTTCTAATCATTATGCATTGGCGACCCGAGAAATTTTACTAACCATAAATTTGAAAACTTAAAAAAATAATATGTACAAAAAAATCCTTAGGTATATTATTAAGATTGAAGAAAGGTGTTTGTGTAGATATGTATGTATAAATGTATGTATTAATCTATTTTGTGTTCTCTGAATATTGGTTTATATATTTTATGTACTTTTTGCACCTTTCTGCCTTCTTTTCTAAATTTAATCCATCCGTTTTTTTCTTTGGTTTCCTGTAAGAAATCGCTTTTAGTGATAAGGCCGCCATTGCACACTTGTTAATCATATTTCTAATGAGTTGTATTTTTTTTTCTTCTCTCTTATTTGTGCAATAAAGTATTATATTATTATTATTATTAATTTTTTACAGATTATTCAAACCGCATAGTGGAATAATCGTTAATAAAGAAAAATCTTTTGCCCCTGATGTTGTCTATATGCCAGGACCAAGAAAGATCGCTAGGTATTTAACATTCCATACAAGAAAATTCTTGTTAAGAATTTTAATCTGTTAGGCATGTTTTAATTAATAATTGCTATTTTTTGACAGTGAGAAAAGAAAACCATGTCATAAAGGCGGGTAAGTTATCTCTTTCTCTAACTATACCTATGTAAGTCGCGCAATGTGTTATGATGTCTGGGAAAACAGGCACGAGTGGAACTCGTAACTCCCGAAAACAAATAAAAATATTCAAAAATAGTAATAGAACACGAATCTACGATTTTTTTTAAATATCTGTCTCGGATCATCGAGAATTTATGCAAGTGGATCGCAACCAAAAGCTTGATAACGCCTCAGCACTCGACTCCGAATGTATTCACGAGGATGATACTGTCCCGAGATATACGTTTACCCTTAACTATTGTCGGGTTAGGTTAGCGCTACCTTCGGTACATAACACATTGTGCGACCCATTCTTTAACATAATTCTTTACATTTCATAATTGATTTTTTTAATATATTTTTCAGAATATGCTTCAGAAAAACATGTCATCGAAAGAAATGCCGGTAGTATAATCATATAGTTTGCTCTATATTGTTTTAATTTTAATTTAGACAGTTTAGGATCAATATATGGTATATACCTATCAATACAGGATGTAACTCGATTGACCGTGATCTATGGATAGGGGACTTTATTACTTAAACTTTATTCTCAATATAGTAGTAATAAGCCTGTCGTATTATGTAGTAATTTAAAACTAAAGGTCTATAATTCGTGGTAATAATTTTTCAAAAATTTTAATACTGTAACGAAATAAAATACTGTTAATGTTTTTCCACAAGTAATTTTAAAAAATAATTTTCACCAAGAATCCGACATTTTCCAAAAAAACATATGCAAAAATGTCTATTGAACCAATGAAAATTGCTGAACATACTTGGGGGTGAAATGGACAGGTACTGGGGTATCTATAATAGACCATCGTTGATCCGTTGATCGATTTACATCCTGTATATTAAAGAAAAAAGACTTTATTTGATATTGGTTACTGCGCCTTATTTTCCGAGAATTTATTAAGTTAAAATAATTTTCACTCCAATATTTGTTAAATTCAACTAAATTAACATACAAATAGCTAATTGATAATTTTAACAACATTATACATGACAGAAAATACGCAGCGTTAAGAAAACGTCACATGCAAAGAAAGACAAAAGGGTAAGGACATTCATCTTATATTTATTTTAATCTAATTTTTCAAATCAAATCTTATATAAATTTGATTTCCAATAAAAATATATTGCGATGGTTGCGACTTTCATTTCTCTAAATTTTCATTTTCTCACTCAGCTTTAGTAAACAAAGTATTAGTGCCGCCACTCAATAGGGGCTAATCAAAGAGTTCTTCAGTGTTAGTATCTCAATTATATTATCCTTTCCTAAAACCATTAGGATAAATCGTTGTGTTGAGTTATCATAATCAATATACTCACTAGAGTAGATAGTGATTGTGGAAGGTTCAAACTTTGAAAAGATAAATAAAAATAAAAACTACTCTAAATCAACACCAGCACAGCATTAATTTATTAGACAGATTTTAACAATACACCATTATTTTACTTAAAAATGTTTGAATTTTTTGTGGTAATTTAATTTCAAAATTTGCAATATTTTTAGATCACTTTCGGAGGTTCCCTACACAAGTTTGGGAGTAACCGATGGAAAGCCAAGAGCTAGAGGAACACAGAAGCATTTGAAGGATGATGATTCAGTTTGTGGTTTGGATGAAATACCTAAACCAGAACATGTAAGTTTTATCTATTTTTACTCTCTACTACTATAAATGTCCATCAATTCTTCTGTCAAAATTAGATTGAATTTAGAATGTTATAAGCACAAAGAAAATATTTGATTCACCCAAAACAGATGTGATTTATTGAATTATATAATCCTAGGTACAAATGCCAGCACATTTAAAACGTGGTACCTTACAAACACATTCTTTGACTGTGTTGCCATGTACGAAAGACCGCAAAACGGAACTGCATTATGGCATACTAACAGGATCTTTTAATATGTATGATGGCAAATTTAGTAAGTTATTTCATATAAATATAATATAATTTTTATAGTTTGCGTTTTATAGATTGGGAGATGATACAAGACCTGTTTAACAGTTTTACGATTATAGTGATTATATAATGTATTTTTGCAGGCGCTAGATCTAAAGGTAGACAAGCTTTGACAATGAGTGTGATGGCGTATTGCTTAGCATTTCATTATCATCCTAAACAATGGACTATGAAATTAGTCGACAATTTGATAGATGCTGGAGATCAGTGGTCAGTTACAAATATATATATTTAAGACATCGACCATCAAGGTCGTCGTGACTCAGAGGCACAAATGATACTGCAAAAATAGTCGAAATCAATGATTTAATATTTTCTTTTCTTCGTTCTGGTATAAAGGCAAAGCGCGACGTTGAGTACCATCACTCAACGTGTACCTAATGCCTCGAAACAGGTAACAGAGTGCCTTAACACTAAGCCTATCTACCCTGTTATATATAACATATTATATTATTTAATTAAGTTTAGTGGATATTTCTTTTAATATTTTCTTGCAAAAGGTCTTAACTTTAAAAGTATATTGTTAATGGTTACAAAATATACTTATATTGTTTTTATATAAGAAGGTTTTCTCAGGTACATTCAATGCTTAGAAAAAGTCCACGACCACTCAACCGTACAGGGAATGTGCGAAGTGTTGCCATTTGGTAAAAAACAAACATTATTATTAAATGGGAAAAGAATGCAAGTTTTATTAGGCGAGCCTGACGTTGTGGGTTACACAATGTCCTTAGACCCAACAGTTTACAATCTATGTCGAGGACTAAAAGCTTTTTTTAGAGATAATCGTGCTGGTATTTTGCTCACTAGGTATGTATAAACTGAGGTTTTCTTGTTTTATTCTTAATTATATAAAAAAATGCAAAAAAATTTTCTTTATTTTCCGTAGAGTACTAAAAGTTGTTATATGGAAAGACAGGATATGTTATTACATATTCGATCCAGCTGGTAGAGATTCAAGGGCTTACTCCAATTTTTCTAACGGGACTGCTGCCCTAATTAACATTAAAGATCTCGATTCCGTTGCTGAAGTAATTTTATCTAGAAGTATATTGGAAGATCAGAAATACGTTCTAGCATCACTTAAAGTTTTAAAGATGATCGACGAAACGTGCGATGAGGATTTTGATTCGGATAAAGAATTAACACAAGCGGAGAAAGCTATGATGGGCTATAGGATTTTAAATGAAAATTGCGCAATTGTAAATGCTAATATGCATTTGGGGGATCGATGTTTCGAAGATGCAAAATATCGCCAGGCTATACCAATAGCTGTAGTTGCCATGACATATGCAAAAATATCACCACCTAATACATGGTTCTCCAAGACTTTAGACAAAATTTTGCGTTTAGGCAACAAATTGTATGTGGATTGTCAGCATCCAAAGGTGATGATTGATATGACCATAGATAATATTCCAAATGAAATTATAATTGGTCCGTATGCGTGTGAGATTATAATTTACAGGGAGAGGGTTAAAGGCCAGCTGTTTACAACAAAAGAGTGCCTTTTAAATATACGGACAGGACTTGAAGAATTCTTTAGTCACGAATATAATAGTGGCATCTTGGAATTTAATAACTATGTATTAGCGATTTGGAGGCAACGAGATATGTTTTATTTGTTTGATCCGTATCCTAGAACTAATGATGGTTTAAGGACATTTGAGCCAGGCAAAGCTTGTTGTTTGATGCTTCTGAATTCGGATACTATGGCAGATGTTTTTACAAAAAATTGGGATTATTTGCCTGTTACTTCGCAGTTTTATATTCATGCATTCAAAGTTCTGAAACTTAAAAAGCGGGAACCTAAGGTAATTTTTTAAATTGTATCCTTTTATGTCTTCATTGTAAATTAATTTATTAACAGAAATACACATAGATAATTCTTTGTGTTTTCTACGTCTAGAAATGAATTTAATAGAATAATAAAAAATAAATTACGGTATAAGTAAAGTCAATTGTAGGTTAGATTCTTATTCGGGTGAATGGACAAATTTCACATTTTCGTTCGGGCAACAATACAAAGTCGTGGTGTTGTTTACATTCAACACAATGTATCGAAAAATTGAGCTTTGCATGGAGAACGGAGTGTCTTAGCACTAGGTTTCCTCTGTGTATTTTACTATATGCAGAATACACCGTAAAGCCATATAAAATAAAAGAAAGAGTACTTATATCACTTTTTTGTAATTTTTGATGCATTACAGGCACAAATAGTATGTACGCTCAGTGACGAGCAGTTGCCCGGAAGCAAAAGAGTGAAAAGAAAAGTTTTGCCCGCAAGTAAAGCTAAAGGAGATGGAAAAGAAACATTTCACGATATTTTTCCTATGGAAGATTTTGAACAACAGTCGCATGTGGTATGTACATTTGTATAACAATAAATTGTTGTAGGAAGGTTACTTAAAGGGTAAATATGAGTTAAATACTAACTCATTGTACCTACTGTTGTGTGTTGTATTGTTGCTAATTAGTCTCTATTTTATCTTTTTTAATGATTTTCGGCGTTTTATGAGAAAGTTTTTACGTTACAAGGCTATAATTGTGGTAAAAGATGCCTCTAACTGTAAAATGTAAACGCAATAAACTTACTGGGCCTACCCTACTTTATGCATCCGTATCCATATAGTAGGGTTAAGCTGTAACAGAATAGTTTTCAGCCTCACGCTGTGTTCATATTTGTATTATAATTAATTAAAGGTTCAGCCGCAAGTAGATGAAGAACAATTGGGAGATATCATTTCGTTAGTAGACAGCATACAAGAAGACTATTTACCACCAATACCTCTGAGATATAAGAATTTGCCTCCGGAAGCTGAAGAAGGAAAAGTAGGTATGTCATTTCATGAAACGTATAAAAGGATGAATATTTAATGTCTTCGGTAATAACTAGATAATTAAATAGGTCGCCAGACGTGGCGCAAAGACACAAGGAGTGGGTTCATTTCCCACTCAAGGAAATAAAATGTTAAATATTGTCATTTCTTCGTTCTCGTTTCAAGGCAATGCGCGGCGTTTAGAGCCGTCACTTAACACACAATGCCTTCTGAATTTGAATTTGGGGAATGGAATTACCTTATTAGATTACCTACAAATACTCGCCATACACAAAACCATCACAATACAAATATAACAATAATCGTACGTTGTTATCGCACAGTGAACCTGGACTCGCCTACGGTGTCGGTGACGCAGGTGGTGCCGCCGTGGCCGCGCGTGCGCGACAAGGCGCGCGAGCCGCCCGAGCCCGATCCCGACCCCGAGCCCACGCCACCGCCCACGCCGCCCCCTATGCCTGTAACTAAACTATATCATTTGGTTTTTTGTTTTATTTAGTATCATACAGTATCCCGCAGATAGCAGGGTGTTTACTAGGTTCTTAACCTATTGTTAACACTCTGTTTTTTCACTTGGATACCTTCCGTTCCCTTTCCGTTTTGCTTTGCCTCGTCTCCAGAGCGAGGTAACGATAATTTTAAATATTTAATTTCCTCGAGTGTTCACGGGAATCGAACCCACAACTTGTAGCGTTTACATCAGCTTTTGCCTCTGCAAAACGACTTGCCTCATTATTTTTAAATATAATCTTGCGTATTAAGAAAAAAAAAATGATTATAAAAATTTATATCAATACTTTTTGTACAAAACAAAATAATAAGAATTATTATATTTTTTTCAGCCACCAGAGGGCGGTGTAGAAGAAGTAAGTATTAAAAAATGATTTATTAAATGACTCACTGCCCAACTTGCTAAATTATTATTTTTTACCTAATTAAAAAGAATTGTCACAAAAAAATAGCATGCTCTTCTGTGATAACCACTTACATACAATACCTACACCTTAACTAAGAAATCTATGTGTCTCGTGTCTCTAACAAAAATCTAATTAATACAAACTAATAGCAGACGTAGTTCTAGTGTAATACAGTAAATTAACATACGCAATTATAGCCTGAAAAATACCTTAAGATGTTTGTGAACATATTAAGTCGAACTCGTGCAAGTACAGTCATGCTCATAATGTAAATAGTAATATCACATGGCGTAGAAAATGTCACTTTACGTCACATGGCGCAGAAGATGACACTTCTTATGTGTACTTCCTTCCTTGTCCACGGGGACCTTCGATAATTCATTACGTTCTTGTCGCTCTTCGGTCGCTATACAAAGTATTTATTTAATGATTTGAATAAAAGTTCACAACGTTTTTCAGGAGGAGGAAGAAGCGGAAGATGAAGAAACTGCAAAGAGAAAAAAGGAGGAATTGGAAAGGAAGAAGGCGGAAGAAGAAGAGGCTCGAAGGAAGGCAGAGGAACTTCCACCGCCGCTTCCCCCACCACCCTCCCCCCAACCAGAATTGGAAGTGCCGGTAGTATGATAATATATAAATTATCCATCGTCATCATCATAATTTAATTTCCCTGGTAGACAATATCGGGTATTGTATTTCTATATCGTGCACACCATATCTCAATTCAAATATATATTTTATTTTACAGTTAGCACCACCCATTGAAGTAATTGAAGACGAAGTCCAAACAGCGCCTCCAACAAACGTGAACCGCGAAGTACTTCTCACTGAGGACGCTCAATATAGATCTAAATTACGACAATTAAGAAAAAAAATTACAACGCCCTTAATAGAAACAGAATTAGAAATAACAGCTCAAGAAGAATTGGCCAAGCCCAGCAATTTTAAGAGTTTACCAGATAATACACAAATTGTCCGCGGTACCGCCGCCATTACTGATAATCCCATAGATGTTTTACCCTTCGCAGCAATAATGGCGATTGTGACGTCATACAAGTATACAGTAAATACATGGACTGAGGGTATAGTGAACTTTGTCGTGGACACCGCTAAGAAATTGTATCAGAATAAATTGGAGAAATTTCAATTGGCACCGGTTCATGTTATACCGAAAATTGCGATTGGACGTCAAGTGAGTTATTGTTTTTTTATCTCTCTATTAACTTTAATGCTACCTAATGTAATGTTATTGTATGTTTTTTAGGCGTATCATGCAAACATAGACGTAGTAGGAGAAGGACCGACATGGCAGTTAGAAGATATTTTAAATAAAAAATTCCTAACTAAATACGATAGAGGAATGATAACAACAGCAACGTATAGCTGCGCTTTCTTTAAAAGAAACAATCTTTTTTATCTTTACGACGGCAGTTCCTGCAATGCAATGGGTTTGAGAGAAGCCAATGCTAAAGGGAAAGCTTGTTTCTTGAGGTTTAATACGTTACATGATCTCGTTGCTAGGTAATATATAAAAGTTTTTGTTATTTTAGCCTAACGCTTTTATCAGGGTAGACAGAGGGAATCTAGTGTTAAGACACTCCGATACCCATTTTCAATAATTTTGAAGATTGGCAAGAAGCTGAAAAAAATGTTTTGCTATTTATAAAATAGTAGTGCCTTCTGCTATTTACTTTTTTTACTATTAGCACATTTGTCTGTAATGACAACATTTACACAAACACAATAGGCAAAAAATCTGAACTAGGTATATATTTCCTTAATTTGTAATATTTCCTTTATGTATTTCACAAAAAACACGTAAAAGGAAAGAAATAATCAATTAAAATTTAATAATTTTATTTTTAGGGTGCAGTACAATAAAGACGGGAAAACCGAAGACCAACAATTTATTTTGAGTAGGATAATAGTTAGAAGGTTATTGACTGAGCCGCGAATGAAATTACCAGAAGATTACGATTTCGAAGCTGGTAAACCTCAATCAAGTAAATCCAAATTTTCACCCGCCGATACGTCAAAGACTTCTAGTGATAAAAAGAAAACATCAATAGACACAAGCGATGTAAAAAGTGAAATAGTAGTTGGTTACCAACAAATAAACGGTACTTATAGAATCGAAGGGACTACAGTACTAAAAGATAGGAAAAGTGGTACAGAGGTGAAATCTTGCCACTTTGTTAGTCTAATCGCTATGTTGATGGCCACCATGCATCCTATAAGGACATGGGATAGCGTAATCGTAGACACTTGTATCGAAAAAGGACTAGAAATCCACGAGAAAGCGACAAATCTTAGTGTTTGTGAGAAAAGAGTTATAAAAAATCTTATATTAGATGGCAAATTTGTGAATGTTAATATCAAGAAGTTGATAGTCGTAAATGAGAATACTGAGAAACGCCTGGAACAGTACTTAAAGGCGGTTTTGCAAAGACTTCGATATGTCTTGGTTAGATTCAGTTGTTGCAGTATGGTTATATGTCATACAGAGGGTTATTACCACTTGTTTGATCCATACGCACCACCTGCAGGTGAAGTGGAAACCATTAATATACCAGAAAAAAAGAAGAAAAGCTCCACTGAGTCATCAGTACAGTCACAAAAGAAACTTGGAGCAGTCGCCGGGTGGACTCTATATCGGTCTCTGGAATCTTTAGCAAACAGAATAAGGAAGGTTGTAACTGCACCAAACACACCAGAGTTTTATACTTTTGAACTGACATCTGTTAAAAAGGCGCCACGTCATTTCGCGTTAAACTATAGATTGAGTCCACTCTTCAGACCTGACGAGAATCCTAATTTGCAATATATGAAACGAAGGAAAATACGTCCGATTGTTGATGAAAAAATGTACTGGTTGAATATAGAGACTGTGCCGTGGTCGAGAATGAACGTTGTCAACGATTTAGGATTAGAAAGAAAAACACCTAAGACGATGTGGAAAAATTGGGATATAGAGTTCCCGGGTGATTTATATTCTTTGTGGGGAACAATACATCCCTTAGATCACAAATTTAATGAACCGCATCGTGGGAAACAATATTTAGCGACCTGCGTCGTAGCGCTGGTAATGACTAAGGCTTGTAATCTCAACGCGTGGACGACTAGCTTTTTGGACGGCATTGTAGTAAGTGGTGATACCTATCACCAGAAATGCCATGAAAAAATTGCCAGTAGCCAAAATCATGAGATTTCCCTCGATGATTTAGATACAACTTTTGAATTGTATCCATACTCGTTCACTGTTAAATTTGATAAGGTTATATTTGGATTTGTTTACAACATTTATCCTGACAGATTTAATTTAAGTAAGGCTTTAGTGTACTTTTTTGAGAATAATTCGTTAGGAATATTGATGAGCCCAGCAAAGAATTTGGCTTTTGGTAAAGTAGGGGCATCCTATATCATGTTTGATTGCCAAAGCCATGGTTGTCCTATATTTAGCCCTGGCCAGGGAGCTTCTTATATTCTAAAATGTGAGAGCCTCAATCGACTTATATATTGTATAGCAGTTACTTTGAATATCAGACGACATGGACAGCAATTCCACTTATTTAGCATTGATGTAACTCTTACTGAAAATACTAAATAAAGAACACACTTTGTTATAGTTTTTGTTTTTTACTTCGATAATAAGTAATTTCAGCAATATTATATTGCCCTCTGAATTAAAATACTGATTTCGAAAATCTCTACCTGAAAAGCACCTAC
The DNA here is from genome assembly GCA_016802625.1 of Heliconius numata. NCBI lineage: Eukaryota > Metazoa > Arthropoda > Insecta > Lepidoptera > Nymphalidae > Heliconius > Heliconius numata. The sequence continues at coordinate 12,403 of JAEBDU010012816.1, forward strand.
ATTTGTTTTACAATTTAAAGAATTTTGATATTTCTGGGGGTATGGATATAACGTTTTTTTAAATGAAACAAAGCTTTAATGTTTTTACAGAAACATGAAAAAGTTTGCTAAATTCTTGCATAACGAACTTTTCTGTAAAAACTACTTTTCACAGTTATTTCAATTCACCACAGTCTTGGTGTGACGAGGCAAGTATTTTTTGTCTAATACATCTACAAATATTTCATCATCATCATTTCATCAATATTCATCTACAAATATTTCTTCACCATCGACATTCTTTTAAAAAAAATATTACTGATAAAAATCAAGAGCAGAAAATAAGCGAGAAAGTACTGCCTAGTATTCCACCTCACAGAATGATAGAGTTAATAGTTTATAGAAAATTATTATGATGTCTTAATTTCTCATTATCATTCTGCTGTACAAGGGCACACGTTAGTTTTAAACAATTTCAAAACATGAAGTTCCCAGGTTCCCTCTGCCTAAGATTACGTTTATAAAAACAGCTTTATCGATTTATCTACCGTACCTCGAAAATGATAATTGCTACGATCACATACTTAATTTGTTTTTTTTTTGTAACTATCCTGTGTTCTTTATATCATGAAAGAAAAAATATATACTTACACATTAGTAAGCGACAAATATTAATGATTGATATTTTTTTAACGTGAGAAAACGATTTTATCAATTTTTTAACACTAAACACATACTTCCTGCGGACATTTATCAAAATATATTATATTTCCCGCCATTTTGTTTAAAAACGGTGAATTGAAATGTGCAGAGGGAAGTTTAATTAAAATATCTGCATTTCTTAAGCTGGTAAAAAGCTAAGATGTAGGTACTACTTAGGCTTACTAGAGAATGCTAGAGATTTTGCTTTTAACTAAATTTATTATGTAACTATTTAAAGCTTACTTACGAAATAGCATGTACTGGTGCTTCTAAACTGCTTCCCTTCATTTATCGACCGATGTGGATAATGGATAAATTTTAATGTAATGTAATTAAAAAATGATCACATAAATGTAATTATTTTTTAATGAATTCCTTAATTATTATATCTTTCCCTTTTTTCATTGCTTGCTTTACAGCAAGTAATAACTAATAAACAATTAAAACTAAAAGAAAACAATGTATTTTTTGAATTATACAGCATAGTGATGTAAAAAAAATGTAAATAATATTTTATATGTACCACAATATTGTTGATATTTTTTATATATAACAGAAACATTTTTTTATCTAAATACTTCTTACTTTTGACTTAAAACTTTTTTGGCGAATGGTGAATCTTTGGTCTTTAATGTTAAATCAGTTTATCTCTTCTCATTCTCAAGCGCTGGCTGAAATAACAGGTATTTTCAATTACCAAACCCAAGATGATGCCTGACCAATAACTATTATAGACAGAAGGGAATGGAAAAGGTTGGAGGAGGCCGTTGCCAATTGGCAAACTCTAAGTGTAAAATCTAAGTGAAAGTTAAAATTTATATGAGTTTTAGTATTTAATTCAAGTTAAGTAAAAAAATTTATTATATTTATTTAAAATTTAAAACAGCACAAATCATATTTTTTTTAATTATTATTTGTGCTGTTTTAAATGAATATGTCATATTTTATATTTAATAATGGTATTTGGTGTATACCAAATATTATTTATTTTTGTAGATAATCATTTATTGCAAATTGGTCAATCTAACCTATAAATTATGATAACATTATGTATTTGTTAAATATTATTTAAAAATGTTTTATTTTAGGAGCAATATTAATAAATGAAAGATGTTCTTTTTTATGATTTTATTATAACTGTAAAAACCTTAATATACATAATGTAATGCATTTTAAACGTAATCAATAGAACTACAGTGGGTCTCATTCTAGATCAGGTATGTTTTCGTCGTCAGAGTCACTCTCCAGGTCATCAAATGAAGGCTTATCACCCTTATCAGAGGCACCGCCACCCATCGACCGAAGCATTTCTTCAATATCATATTGATTACCAGTAGGACCACCACCTTCTTCATCATCTTGTTCATCGTCTTCATCTTTCCATTTATTAAAATCTATTTTAAGGTAATGTGGTTTCTTTTTGTCTTTCGTTAATGAAGGCCAATACGGCGCGTCCTTTTTTTCTTTTCGGAGTACCATTTCTATGCAACGACCCTTATTAACAAAACCGCTAGTTTCGGGAACTACAGCGTCATATAATTGAATAGTTACTTCATGGACTTTATTTTCTGGTGCGCTGACGCCTTTGAAATATACGGAATTCTTTTCTATTTTAATAGACGGATCTTTGGATTCCACGCTAAATGTGAGCAAAATTTCTTCCTTGCGCTGTGCCCATAAAACTGCAGGCGGTACAGGAACTTCACCAGACATCTTTTAAAACGTGTAAATTAACTATCACAAAACGTTCAACCACGTGAAAAAATTGATCAAACGCAATCCGCCTCACAAATCACGATACAATTTGCGATGGTTAAAATTCGAAGCACTATTCGCCGACTCGCCGATTCATTTATGGAAAACTGAGTTGCCATATCATAAATCCGTAACTGAAAAAAAAGTAAAACCGGTACCTTACTACAGCATATTATCTGCTTAATTTTAAAAAATGATGAGCTTACCATTTTTTTATTATAAAGGAAATACATTTCAAAGGATTTCTTCATAAATTTTGGAATTCATTCATTCAAGAATTCCTTTTTTGTTTTAAATTGTCAATGAATAAAATTGTATTGAAAATTAAAAATATTGAGGTTGTAAAAAGTAACTAACGCATGGTACTAAAGTAAAAAAATACCTCAGCTATTTTAGAAATTTAAAAATTCTATTTTCAATGAAATGTGAAAGACTTATAAGTATGACCGCTTATCAAATATTTTTTTAAATAAAATTTGTTGAATTTGTTGCTGGCGTTCCGTTTCTGTTTAAAATGAATTTCTTCAAATGAAATAGTCGATATAATATTTTGGCAGATATACTGCAAAGGCTTAATTACAAGTGTACTATATATAAGTGTATGTAGTAAAAAAAAACTGAAATATATTTATAAAAAATATTTTGGCTAAAAAAAAAAATTATACTTAATATATAAAAATTCTAAAAAGATTTTCTGTTTTACTTTGTGATTTGTATACGCTCATTTCTAAAACTATTGGACTGTGGATCAAATTGTTTTATTTTTGTATGGCTGTTATGCCTGGGCGTAACATGGAGTATAATATAATTAACATCGAAGATCATTACGCGTGATACTACCGTTATTATAAAATTAAGAAATTGCACTCTAACTCTCAAACAAAAATTATTTAAACTCCTGTGATGTTACTGTGTTAATGGGCATTTTCTTACCTTTAGTACCATATTAGTTAAGATAATGTTTAACATATATACAGGTTGATTGGTAGATATATACATAGACTGGTACAGGTGATAAAACAGGTAATTCCCAACAAAACAAAATTATTTTGCATGTTTTTCTACCGGCTTATTGATATATTTGTACCTAAGAAAAAGAACGACAAAGCTCGGTGGCGGGTTCCGCCACTCAATACGCCATATATTGTAAATTGGACAAAAAATTGGATCGGAGTATTCTATCGTTAGGTTCCTTCTGCTTAAATGTATAAAATGTACAAAATAAATACACATATACACAAGGTTACATTTTAACAACAGTTTTTATGTAAATAAAACTACCACATATGTTTATTTGTTTATTGCACGAATCAAAGTCATCATTACAATGTTGTGTTTAGTTAAAATTTAAAACGTTTTAAGAAGAGACTATTTTGAACTTGTGATGTAAAATAAATATGATTAAAATTATTTTGTACTTATTGAAGTTGTAATTTAATAATGGAATAAGTTATTATTTAATAATGGAACTTAAAATAAACATTTTTTTAATCCAAGGAGCGGAGTTTAATATAGTTTAGATATAAGAATAAAATAATTAAATGCCATGGCGATAAATTTTAAACAAATAGACTAGACATTTAAGATTATATTAGAACAGTTCATTCAACTATTATTACCTTAATCGACTAATTATTCATATTCGTATTCCACAATGGATCCTTATTATTTTTGAAGAGTAAGTAAATATTTTAACCAGGGATGTTTTGGAGATCGTAACAAAAACTTTTGGACATCTGTAAAAACTATCCGTAACTGAATCCGATACAAAAGTTTCGGATAATTATGGATATGGATGAAAATATCTCAAATTCCATGGAATGGTCTTTACAGCGTCACGGGGCGGGGAGGGGCAAGAGTAGCTCGCTCCTGAAAAAAAAGTACGAGCTGGATGGACGCTCGTGAAGTATTCTTCTTATCTCCGAATATCTTCTTATATCCGTACTTATCCATTTTGAGATCCGAAATGTTACATCCGCAGCATCCCTTATTGTATAGAAATAACGTTTAAAAGTACGCTATGTTAATACTCTACCACAACAAGAATATTGAAATCACAGTCGTAATTATTAGAAACATGCAACAGCATAGATGAACAAAAATGTAATACGTTTCTACTGCCTAACTTGTCTACAATTATTATAAGGCTTAATATGAAGGACGTTACATATTTACTATATTCTTAAAAATTACACGATTATCATATATAAGCATGGACAAATTTTAAAATAAAAAACTTTTTAAATAAATGCAATTATATTATTGTGAGTTAAAAAGAAAAGTGGCATAATTAATATTTTTGGTAATTTATCATTATTTTATATAGATTAAAGACAAGAGTCACGCGCCAAACACACTAGACTACGTGTCGTTTTTTGAAAACGTCGACGTATAAGAGCATACATTAGTTTGTTTAAAAAAATCGTCATCTCTTGAAATACGGTCTTGATAGAAACACTAAATCGAAGTTTTTTTTTTATAGAAGAATCATTCTTCAAGTAATTTCTTCAAGAATCATTCTTCAAATATTTGATATGTTTTGAATTTTTCAAGACATATCAAATATTCTTTAAAATTTACTTTTATTTGTAGTTGTAATTTATATAGAAGAAATACATATTTAGAAATATGACTGCATGGCCTGGCATTTAAAAAAAAGGAAGTAATTATTCCTTGCAACAAATCCTTTCATGAAACACTTAAAACATAATGATATATATCATCATTCAAAATATATATACATATGTGTAAATATTAAATATTGAAAAAGAAAATAATATTAATAAAATTTTAAAAAATTAAATGTCCATACTGTAAAAAAATATATTTTGACTTATGCCACTTTTCTAATTAAGGGACAATATCTTTATTTGATGATCACAGTAACAAATTTGTAGACGGTACATGATTATTAGGAAATCATACAGTGGATAATCCATTCTGCTCCACTTTAAGCTATTTTTGTATGAGTAGTCATAGTTATTTCTAAAAAATAATATTTTTAAAATTTGAAAATCCATGTGTTATTTGGATGTGATTAAAATTCTATAAAAATATTATATTATTTTAATTTTAAAATATATTATGGAGAAATATTTAAAATTTTTATGTTACTACCAAGCGTCCCTCATAGTTGTATATAGCATTACTAATAGTAATTCAATAGAATATCTAAGTCAAATGGATTTATATCTTAACTGTTGTGCTAACCACATACAGTTCACGAAGACTAAGCTGAGCTTTGCTATGTGTGTTCATATATAAGTACAGTACGGTCAACAAGTTGTGCCCGCCCTGAAGTTATCAGCAGACTTCTGCATAGATTTGATTTTAGGATTTTTCTTGCTTTTGAATATTTTCTTTCAGAGTGAACACTGCGAATAACTTTAGGAAACCTAAGTTCAAAAAAAAAAACCTTCAGCCATCTCTTGTACTGACTAATAGCAGCGTCACATAATTCATTTTTAATATTTTATTTTTGTGTTTGATTTATTAAAAGTACAAAACTAACTCCAACGATACAGCGGCAGTGAAAAATAAAATAAAAAAATTGCAAAACTCAGCTTAAGCCTCGCGAACTGTAACTGATTGAAAATAAATACTAAATAAAACGATTTGGCTTTCACTTCATATTGCTTATATGACTTCAGGCTGGAATATGACCATTTCTTCAACCAATCTGTCATTGGGTTGCCAACAACTTTGAGAGCACGTGAATACAAGAACTGATAAAAAGTGTAAATATGGTAGCTGCATATTATTAAGTGACAAACGTAAAGTTTCAGTGAATGCGGGTACTAGTTGTAACTCGCAAGTGAGTCTTGAACCGCAACGGACACAGATAGTTGGCTTGTATGGAGAATTAGATGCATTTTCGTTGGCTGGTAAAGGAGCTCCAAGGAGTGGAGGCTCATCTCGAGTATATCTGAAAGAGAAACATATTTATGTATAATAATTTATTTCATTATATTTGGGACTCCGTCATGACACAGCAGCACGGTCCGATTCCCACCGCCGAGAATGAAATAAGTTTCATTACCTTACTCTGGCAATGTGACAAAAATGCGGCGATGAGCTCCGCCACTCAACAAGGATTGGGCGATGCTTGAAATTTTTTATTTATATTAAAGACAACCGTAGGCTAGTGTCTGATTGAAACTTATAGGCATAGTATTAATGCAATTTTAAAAATATATACTAAATATTATATGGATAATTTTTATTGAGGAATATATGTTTATTGAATCCATTGTGTCGCAGTGAATGTAAAGATGATGGTTCTGATTCAGTGGGTTGTTTATACTTTTTTTAATTTGACTGCTTTGGTGCAAGTTCTGGCTCCCACTTACAAGAAATTGCACAATAGAATGTCTAGGGTATGAACATTAGGGTTCACTTCATCTAAAGAATGTGAAAACGTTATCTGACATATTGTATTAAATTACCTCAATATCTGCCCAGGATTGTTATGTAAACGAGTAAGAAAAGCATGGAACAGCTTATCACCATGTAACGGTGCTGAATCTTCGTATGCTTCTTCTTCACTACCAACGCCTGCTACTTTATCTGCTATGCTACCCACTTCTATTTCTGGAAATTATAACTAAATTGTATATGTATATATAAAGGTGGAAGCGTCAGCGCTACTTTTACGGAAACAGCATATAGGGTAAAATATATAATATTCACACTCATACCTAAAGACATTAATCAAGATACCTCAACAGTTTAGATGTAGGACTTTTTTTACATTTCACGATGTTTATCCTTATATATCGTGTGACGCAGTTACGCATAGATAATAGATACCAATAACATAAACAGATACTACTACAAAAAGTTAAATATCTTTAACTTTTTGTGGTGCTGACAAAAACACTGTGTATATTTTTGTAAATAATATAAGTAAAAGTAATATAATTATACTAATTTACTATATATCTACGTTTATAGCTTTTCCCATTTCCTCTATTCTTTCTTCTGCCTAAAAGAGATCGCACTTTTACTGATAATGCTGCTGTTTACGTACAAAAGTAAAGTAAAAGCAGTAGTTTATATAAATATTTTATTTGTATGTTATATTTCTTTTTTTATGTACAAATCTTAAAAATATTTTATGAACGTTTTCTTACCATTATCCTTTTTGTATTTATTTAGTAACTCTGTAATTTTATCGTCATTATTGGATGTTTTATTCCATTCTTCTTCAACATAAATATATTTAGATACAAATTGTAATGGACCACATAATAAACGACTTCGAATATCTGGAGGGAGTTCTGCTGTCTGAAAATTAAAAAGAAGAAATAGAAAAAATCATAGAGGCCGTCGTGGCGTAGCGGCACAAGTGTGTGATTGTAACGCGGCGGTTGTGAAATATTTATCCCCACTCGAGGAAGTGAAATATTTATTTACGTTTATATTTCCATTTCTTCGCTCTGGTGTCAAGGTAAAGCGCGGCGTTGAGTTCTGCCTCTCAACACCCAATGCCTCCAGAATTCGGCCAGTGGGGAACGGAGTGTCTTAGCACTATGTTCCCTCTGTCTACCCTGCTGTGTGCGGGATACAGCGTGAAGCTGATTTGATTTGTACATGTCCTCAATAATAGATTTTCTCATACATTTTCCATATACAGACAGAAATGAGTTACAATTTTTTATATACATACTTCATAATACAAACCTGATTAAATAATATGGCCATATTATTCATAGGTGTGGTTGGGGTTTCAGCTATGACAAGCCCTGACTCATCTTCGGCCTCCAATTCAGCCGCTGGTACCGGTGCTGCCACTGCTCCAACGGCACCTAATAACCAATTAACAAACGTAACACATATTTCATAAACATAAAAAAGATGACATATTTAGTACAAAACTTACCTTGAACAGGTGACATATTAGCATTGTGCGCATCAACTTGTAAATTACCAAGAGCTTGTTCAACTGTTTCTAGGTCGTATGAATTACTTTCATCTTCTTCATCAGAGTTCCTGTAAAAAAAATATGCTAATTTAAAATAATTTTTATTTCCAAGATTTATAATCCAATAGTTTTATAATATTACATTATACAAAGGAAAGTTGAAGAATCTAATATTTCGAAAAAATCACAAATTCCCAAATATGTGCTCAACAACTGAAAATCAGCAAATATATATGGGGGTGAAATGGATAAGTACTGAGGTCCTCTACCCATAGACAACCTATGATCCATTGTTCTTTACACTCTGTATATTAATTTTAAAGACAACTGGTATAAATAACATACCTCTGTACTCCATTGTTAGGACTTGGGGCATTATCTATATTCATAATGTTTCCATTTGATGAGTCACCATTATCATTTTCATCCCAATCATCAGATCCAGTACACCAGCTCATGTTTGAATCAGTAGGCATTGCCACAACTGCACTAGTTTTAGGTTCATCATGAATTTGACTTCTAACACAGCTCCAACTGTTATAAAAATGTTAATTTTTAACAATATCTATTTGATTTCTGATTTAGTAATTCAACCTGGGCATTGCATTTGACTCTATGTTAATGGTTGTGGGTTTGACAGCCACTTAAAGGAATATTTTCTTCTTATCTCTTAGCTCTGGTAAGCTCCATTGACTTCTACAGATGGCCACTCATCATGCCATTTCCATAAAATTGACAGACACTGGAATATTTAAACATTCTTTGCCTCTGCATGAAGCTAAAAAATAAGAATTAAATATGATTATTTTGGATTCAATTACCTCTCAGATTGATTCCAACATTGGGGATTTACACAAGCAAACACATACAGAGTGCGATGATATAGAGACTCTTCCAAGGGAGCATAACATTGTACTACCAATAGCCTGTGCAAACTGCACAAAGGACACTTGGTAGAAAATTGGATACTGTCTAAAGGAGGCCAGTTCTGGAAAAAAATACGTGCATTTTCTTTGTCTTAGTGTGTTTTAAGTATAGTAAAATTTATAACTACTTGGTTAAAATAGATAACAATATGAGAAAACAATAATATTATTAATGAAAATGTAAAGTAATATTATGAACGTATTGTTTTATTAATAAATCTTACAGGTAGTCCGCCAATTTTATTGATTGTATAGTTTAACTGAGACTTGCTTCTTTCTGATATTGCATCTTCTTCATATCCAAGATAAACTTTTCCTTGATACTTCGCCATATTTTTAAATTTATTACTTTTTAAGTCAAAAAAATGTATATCTCAAATTGATATAATTTTATAAGTTCACAATATTTTCACAGCATCTCGATAAATTTTCAATTGACATTTGACATTGACTTTGACATTAAAATTAGTGTAATCGGTTGCGTAGAATGTAATCATGTATACCATACGTACCATATTATATTAGCTATAGTAAAATATTATTTACTAGCGGCCCCCGAGCGGCTTCGCCCACTTGAATTATACGAATATTTATTTAAGTGTAATTTTGAAAAAAATGTACGGTTATCTATACTGTAATGTACTAAGTAAATTATAATTTAAATCTTTTAGCAATTTATCTAATACGATAAAAGAACATAACAACATGTTTAAATCTGTATTGAAATTTGCAACAAACAGAAAATGAGTTTATTATTTGATTTCAAATATTAGTGAAATATTATAACAAGTTAAATTTATCAAATTATTAGTACCCCAGTTTTATTAGAATTGTTAATTATTAAAAAAAATCTTATAAACACATTTAAAATAAATGTGAGTGTAATATAATAAATAAAACTTAATTGAAAAAAATAAGACTAGCTAATATATACATGTTTTTATTTAAGTAATAATGTTACTTATACCGTTAACGATGTATTTGAACAGATGACATTATTAATAATGTTTTTCTTTTATAATGAAAAGAAACTCAATATATCTATAGTAACCAGTTCAGAGATCATAAATCGCGACGAATTGTAGTTTCGAAGGAAATTGTATATTAATTAGAGAGGTATATATCATTATTAATTTGGAACATAATATTTATATTGGAACAGTGACCACGTAGCATTTAATGCATAAACATATTTTTATATCTATGCGTCACTCGCATAGGTACAGTACGTTACGTAGTTAGGTTTTCCGAACTTTTGCGCATTGTTCACTCAGGAAGAAAATAATTGAATATAAAAAAAATCCTGCCTTCTACAGGTTTACAGCTAACTTCACGATTTATTGACCGTACTGTACGAAATGTTTACGTCAGTCAAATGGGACCTAACGAAAAGAGAATAAATTAATAAAATAAGTATATTTTTCTCAATATTAATGAAATTGCCGTTAGATATGAAAAATTTCGTAATATTTCATTTAGGTTGTAATTAATTTTAAAGATGTTACCTTGTTGAATCCCACGATACTGTTAAGAAGGTGATGTTGCGAAATAACATAAAGCATAAGGATTTCGGCAATACCGTTGTAAAGTTGCAAAAACTTTTGTATAACCAAAAATATATAGGGGCATAATGTGCACGCTAAGCTAAATAATCAAATATATTCAATAATTAAAACAAATCACAAGCTATTTGGTTACTTTTTATACTGGTTACTTTTGGTTATTATTTATATCATAGAGTTTGTCGAAATACCTACTTAATGAAATAATATTTTTATTTTAATATTTCAAAACCCTAATGAAAATTCCATCGTGCTCCAGGCTAGGGGCAGTATGGGTAATTTATTAATAGGATTTAAATATTTAATCAATATTTTCGTAGTTTTCAGTACTTGCATACGATGTACACAAGGGCCCAACCAAATGCACCGACATCTTACAAAAGCATTATTTACTTAAATAATGTATCCTTATATACGTTTACAATGAGTGTGAGTGTGTGATTGTATGTAAAAATAATACGCCATCCTGCCCCGTGGACACGTTCCCCATTATTCACAAGCATTGAATAATGTAACGGATTTCTAACAACGTTGAGTAATGTCAATAGCAATAAATACCCTACTCACTAGTGGACTATGGACTGATGGAAAATTAGTTAAGTTGCCTATGAGCGAAAACTAAACACGGCTAATAGGCATAGTCACTAGTGAGCGAGAGGCCTCGTCGGGCCTGCGCCCCCATTGGGCCCCCACTTCCCCCAGAAAATTAGAAAAGTGATTGTCACGTATTATTATTAAAATAAAACACGCAGATTTTTATTACAAAAATTATAAAATTTGAAATGGTGGCATCGTCATTTATTACTTACCTTAACAAAACAGTGGCACGAGGCAAAGCGCGATGTTGAGTTCCCCCACTCAACACTTCACGTCAACTACACCTCTCATACTAGGTTCCCAGGTTCCCTCTGCCTACCTGCGATAAGTAAGATAAAAAATGCATTAGCTTTTTTTATTGCTTGTTAAATTTTTGGTCATACCTCGTGTATCGTGCATATCTAATTACTTCTAAGTACGTTATCTTGATGATGCGAATGTTGACCCTTATAAATAAAGCCATATAATATTTTTGTAAAATATTTCTTCAAACTTAAATATAATTGAGATCTTTCAGGTTAAATGGAATTGCTATGTCCAAAAAAATCGGCTATTAAAAAAAAATAGTGTGATAAAAATATAATACCTATATCATTTTGTATTAAACTTCTGGACTGGTAAAGGTTTGTTTACAACCTTTTCTGTTGCATTTGGTCAATTCTTATAAGGAGCGGTCATTGGCCAAGGATTTACACATTCATTTTATTCGCGTGGGAGGCCTCGAGCTTTAGTAACAGATACCTCGTATCCTACCGTTCAGATACCAATAGAACATTAGCACGAAGCAATCGTTGTTGCTGATAAAATCTACATCCATCCATATATCTCGTATATTTTTGAAAATGTTAAAAATTTTGAAATTCGTCGTTGTTGGAATCATAGTATGTATACTGTATATCACGATATGAAAGAATAAATACATTTTTATATTATTATTTATACTTATAATAAGTTTTTAATATTTTATTTATTGTATAGGTTCTAGATTTAGTTGAAAAAACAAATTCGGTGACAGTAAATCCTTTGTGCCCGACAAATAAAATAGCGCCCCATAAGCGAAAAGCGCGATTTGATTATAATGGAAGGACCTTTGGAGCGTATTACGATTTGCTTGCACCAGGTAACATTCATAATACACCCAGCAGTCTCCAAGAGGAACCTCAACCAGACGAACCGGATGACTGCGGTGAAATAGAAGATTACGACGAAAATGATTTAAGTTCGAGTGAGTATTTTTCCTCTTGTCTTATTTAGAAAGATTACAGGAAAACAAATGTCCTAAAATGTGCATAAAACAGATTATTTAACGGTAGATTCCATTTAAATTATGAAAATTCTAAAAATTAAATATAATTGTGTATTAGTGTACAAAATTATTTATATAAAAATATCAATCTCTCTTCGGGGAAAGGGACAATCTAGTGGGAAAAAGTTTGTCTTTTCATTATCGAAATTTGATTTACTGACTTGACTTATTATTATAATCGAAGGATATAAACATTCTATCGATAAATGTTCGAACCCCCAATCATCGTACTGCACATACAATCCAACACTATCACACCATTGAACTGCGTCTATGGATGTGTCAAATAAATTTAAATAAATTGGTAGTTATTTGTAATTGGCTTCTTCGTAATTCAAATTCAAATTCAAATTCAAATTCAAAATATTCTTTATTCAAATAGACTTATAACAAGCACTTTTGAATCGTCGAATGAACATATGAACAAAAAGCTACCACCGGTTCGGAAGGCAGTTCTGCTGAGAAGAGCCGGCAAGAAACTCAACAGTTGCTCTTTTCAAAATCGATGGTACAATCTATTACATTTGCTGGCAGCTATCCTGCATTACATTCAATAGACATTAATTCCATACATGTTTGTCCTCTAAATATTCTTGAACAGTGTAATAAGCTTTAATTGTCAAAATTTTTTTTACTGATATTTTAAATTTTGGAAGTGGCAAATCTAGAATACACTGTGGAATTTTATTATATACACGTATGCTCAGACCCATAAAAGATTTATTAACTTTTTGGAGGCGAAAACTTGGAGTAACAATCTTATCTTTATTTCTTGTTCCTATCGTATGTAATAAAATACTATACGCCGGAAATTTTAATTTAAAATTATTTGCAAATTCGCATTATGTAGGTACCTACGCACCACACCCAAATATACTATTTAGAACTAATTTTAGAGTTTAATAAAATTTATTGACAGTGAAGAAGTTAAAATATAAATTATAATATTGTTGCAATTACAATATTTGTATTTTATTTATTGTGTCAATATGTAATTAATCATTAACTTGAATTAAAATTAATATTATAAGCCTGACGATTTGTACTACGTCAATGTTCGGGAAAACATGTTTAATTTTCTTAAGAATTTATATGATTTATTAATAAAATATGTAAATTACAAACGACCACAAACTTGCACTTAGTTCTCGGCTATGTTGAAATTTTCATACAGGGTCTAACAGAATAAGCACGGGAAACCTTTTTACCTGTAGTATGCAGCAAAACAGTATATAAAAGGCGGTTTCTTTTTTTTAAAGATTAAAATGTTATTTAATATGTCCATTTTCATGTAACAACATTTTTTAGAATAAAAAAAAAAAAAAAAAAATTGGATGTTAAACCTTTTTCGAAATTATTTTCAATTGACTACAAGAATTTTCAGCAGTGTCCAGTGAGCGGTGTATATATTATGTATATAAAAAAAAGTAAAAATATAAAATTGGGCGTGTAAGAAAACTCTTTCTCAAGGACAGTGATCTTTTTAGGTTGCCATATTAAATATGACCCGAATTTGCACATACATAAACCTTGATATTTATAATAAGAAATTTGTTTTGTTTCTTCTCTTAACATGTAATAATTAATTTTGTAGATTTTTTGAATTACATATTTATTGTAATTTATTGAGAAATCGATGTATATAATGACATCAGTTTCGTTGATTATAGGCCTATAGGACCTTAGCTCCCTTATTGTGAGGGTTACACAGATAAAAACTGGAAAAAAAAATAACAATAGAATCATAGTAAAAATAATTTATTAGAACTTAGAAGCCAGTGCAGGTTTAGAAACTGTGACTGTTTAGACACAATGGCTGCGATTATTTATTTATCGGAAGAATGATATTTAACCTTATTTTCATCTTCCGCTTCAGAAAGAATCTATATTTTGTTTTAATGTTTTATATTATTACTTTTATATGAGTGTATAGTGCACAATGAGGAATCTAAAAATCAATAAAATGAAGTGCAATATTAAGTTTTGCCATTCACACAATTTATTTTTAAATTAGGTTCCTATTCGAGGAAATGAATTATCTTATATACAATAAATTTTTATTGCTATCATAAAAATTTAAGTGTAATAATTAAAATAAATTCAATTGAACTTTTACTTGTATTAACCACTTTTATGTTTACACCAGTCACTCCACAGTCGTATCGAAGACAGAGAGAACAACAAAATCGCTTTTTCTTTAACTGGCTGCAACAGTTTCATCATGGAACGAAACCAACAATCGTTAATGAATACTCAACAGTGCCTACTTACAGGCCGACGCGTCCTCCTATAGGAGGGTACTTTGGATCTAACTCTTATAGACCCCAGAAACCACAGCGACCTACAGGTTAATATTTTCATAATAATTCAATATAATATATAACAATTGAAAGAAATTAATACAATAATCAAAATTATTATGAACTAAAATAAATAAATCAGTTTCATGCTGTATCCCACAACAGCAGGGTAGGCAGAGCAAACCTAGTGTTAAGACACTCCGTTTCTCGTTGTAAATAAGTTGGTGGTTTATATATTATAAGGTTAACTAAAATCGTGATAAATAATGGCTAGGCTTAGTCCGGAACTAGAACTTTCAAGGTATTAAACCAGTTATATTTCTAGGTTTCATTTTCAAGGGTAATTATGTTTATTAAAAGCTTTAAATAAACATAATTTATTTAATTTTAACTACTAATTTTAATTTAATTGTAGGTAATTAACGTAATCAAAATTTATATTTATTTTTTAATAAAACTGAAAGAACGTTTTACGTTTCTTCTTTTCTGTAATTTATTAAAGTAGTGTATGTAATTTTTAGATCACTTAAAACCAGTGCATGAAGAAGGGGTGAATGAGCCTCATGCGACGTATCGGCCAGGGTTAGTAGGGGGTAATCTCGGTCATATCGTTGGACTGCATCAAGCAATACCGACGCATTATCGTTCTGAATCAACAACGAACGATAAGGACCTTAAAACAAATTATGGTCAGGCCCATACCAGTACATCTGCAAATCCACACAATAGGAAACCTAAACGAACATGGAACTATCATGGCGACGGAATTATAGGTTCATTTCTCGACCTATTAATATAATAAAATAAAAATATTTTGTACCATTATTGTTTTCTTACAAAATAAGACCGTGTGAAAGGAATGAGACCTTTTGTTACCTTTGCCGTCACAAATACCCCGCCTAGATGCCATAGCCTTGGTAGTTTGTTTCTGTAATGCAACCTGTACACCTACATTTTGCAGTCTTACGTTGTCTAATCTCATATTTATCACTTTAAAAGCTAGAAAATATTTGTTAACTATATATAATTTAAAAAAAAAAACACAATTTGCCTGTAATTGTCAATGTTGTTGTGTAAATGAAACAATCGTATATCCTCCTACGCACTCATCCTGTAATGAGAACCGCGTGACAGGCATCAAGGAAGTGGGTACTTGTTTTTCGTTCATTTACCTAATTTACACTTTTAATTGAGGAGAGATGATATCACCAAGTGGTGTTTACTAGACATGCGGTTAAACGATTTATAGCGATCCCAATGCACGCATGTGAATTCGGTTATTGTGCTGAACGTGACTAGTGAACTTAGTAAAAATGAACTTGTTATTCATTTATATATTTATAGTGTTTATTTCTTGCAACCTATTACACTGCGAAGGTAAGTTATATGAAATTCGTCTTTTTTAATAGCTTAAATATCCAATGTTGGTACTATTTAATAAGAGACAGTATAAACGAGTGACCTTTTACTCCAGAATCGAATCCTTATTTGGAAGCTCTTCGTACAAAACCATGGAAGAGTATACAGAAATATGTGGAAGTGCGTCCCGGTGCTTTTCTCTTTTACTGGTTTTATTATGCTGATGGTACTGTTTTTGAAGCCGAAAAAAAGCCGCTCATAATATGGATACAAGGCGGGCCAGGCCTCGCTTCCACTGGTATAGCCAACTTTGCTGAAATCGGACCAATTAATATGGATATGCGACCCCGAAACCATACATGGGTAGGTACGTTTGTACATATTTTTATTTATTTCACTTCTATATTCATAAGCCATGATAAAAAAACCTAATATCAAATAGTTTTCTTTCTGCTATAGGTACAAACGTGTTTATAATAATATGCTAAATTAAGTTGGTTCTAAATTCGTATAATATTTATGCGATTTAAGCCTAGAATCTAATAGCCGTAGCAAATGTGTAAAATTTTTGGAAAGCTTGTTTGAATTTTTTAATTTATTTAATTCCTTTTTAGGTTAATGGAAGAAATTTATTGTTGATTGATCACCCTGTTGGGACTGGTTTTAGCTATGCTGTTAACAAATCACTTCTCGTCAAAACAGATAAAGAAGCAGGTGAATAGTTTTCCTCAATACTCTCTCTCTCAGCTTCACATATCCGTTAGGCAGAGTAACCTAGTGTTAAGACAAGCCGTTCCAATATTCCGCCGATTTTTTGAGGCATTGCATATATATTGGCTTGTTAGCAGAGCGAAGAAATGAAATTAATAAATAATTCATTCGCCGAGTAGAGATCGAACCCACATCCGTCACACTTGTACCACTGCTCCACGACGGTCTCTAATTTTACTTAATATTAACACAAATTTTTGCAAAATTTTAAATTTGTACTACATATGTAAGCTTACTTTTTGTAGCACGGTAGGCGAATAATATTCATGCACATAATTTAATTTGCATAATTATAATGTATTGTTTGGATATCATCTTTTGGCTTGTTAATAACCCCAAGGTTCTATTGTAACAAAATTTTGAACAATGGAAGAAATAATCGTGACATTAAATTCGTGAGAATTTTGAAACGTGATTTCATTCAAATGTCTTTAAAATTATTTTTAAAGACTGTTACAAAAAATCTTCTCGTTGGATATTGCCAATGCTTTAATATAAATAAATAAAAATCTTTTAAATTGTTAATTATGATTTATTATTATTTAGCAAAAGATCTCTTAAAGGCAATCAAAGCTTTCTTCAAGACTAATAAAGAATTTAGGAAAACACCAACTTATATTATTGGACAAAGTTATGGAGGCAAATTGTCTCCTAGACTGGGATACTATTTACAATCGGTATGTAATATAACAAATTAAATATAATATCCTTAACATAAAGCCGACAGCTTTTCTTTTTAGTGAAATTATGATAGCCAACCAACATGTCAGGTTCGATTCCTGCTCAGGACAAATTTTCAAGGGAAAAGTGTCAACTTTGATTGTCAATGATAAATTATGCAAATACTGTTAGGTGTATTTACGTTATTGTTATTAATATGCACATATATTTATTAATGCTATCAAAGTCACGATTATACGTACTTTAGGTTTAAAAGTTATTATAAATATTATAATATGTATGTAAGCTTTTCAATTAATATATTTTTTTGGCTTAACGCTCTATCCCGCACATAATCCTGGGAACATATTGGAGGCATTGCGTGTTGCGCGTGCTTTGCCTTGTTACTAGAGCGAAGAAATTAATTTATTAAATATGCCATTACCTCAAGTGGGAATCGAACTCTCAACCTGGCGAATATAGCATACCTACCTATATCTCCTATATCTACTAGTCTCAAAGATTTTATTTGAGCGCAGTGCAACATTCTGTTAGAACTGCCATGCAATAGTGTCTCTGTCTTAATGAGTATGTATGTGTTGAAAAAAGAATGTAATATAGTCAACCGTGTGAGTTGTGACAATTGGATTTAGTAATTGCGCTAGGTTTCTCTAGCTAGAAAAATAATTTCTTTATATAAAAATTTTAAATGACTGATTAGTAAAATGTTTCTATTTCAGGCGATACGAAATAAGCGGTTAAAAATGAATTTTAAGGGTATCGGTATTGGAAGTGGATGGGTCGATCCAAAGCTTAGTACTTTAGCACAACCGGCATTCCTTTACAATATGGTTGGTATTCAATTACATTATTTTTATATAAAATTTAATTAAATTACATACAAATTAGAAATTACTCACACTACAAAATTGTGCGAAAATGTCCTGGAGAAAGCGAATATCTGCAATCAGCCTCACGCTGTATTCCTCATATAGCATGGTAGATAGAGGAAATCTAATGTTAAGACACTCCGTACCCCACTTAGCGGCGAATTTTTAAGGCAATGCGTGTAGAGTAACGGAACTCAACGCTGGGCTTTTGCCTCAGTGCCAGAGCGAACAAATGAAAATGTTTATAAATAAATAATCATTCATTCCCCCTAGTGGAGATCGAACCTACAACCATCACGATACAGTTACTTATTAAGAATTATAATTACTGCAATAAGTAAGAAATGATGTACTTTTAATGGACGATCATTTAATTTAACTTATTATTATTTATTATAGGGGGCCATCGATCTACCCACATATACCAAAACAATGAAAATAGCCAAACAGACCAAATATTTGATAGATGCAAAAGATTATGCCACTGCAAGTAGATTGCACGATACAATATTTTATATTTTAAACAAAGAGTCTGGTATGACGATAAATTTCAATAATATAAATCAATTAATTACCGATCAAAGCTACAGCGATTTAGTTTATAAAGTAAATGCTTATGTGAAACCAACCCTGCCTGTAAATCAGGGTTTAAAATGGACCTGTGTCTCAGATGATGTTTTTTATAATTTGAACAACAGTTTTTTAATACCTTCCACTATTTTCTGTGAGTATTCATTACAATTTAATTTCTGGTTAATATTTTTGTATCTATTTGTCATTATATTTATTAGGTACTTAGCTATGTGTATTAATTATATTAAATTTATATTATAACTTCATTTCTTATGGTAGTTACATTTTATTTATATGTAGGTGATAAAACTATGATTAATTAACAATTAATATAGATTTTATTTTTAGTAGAGTCGTTGTTAAACCGCACACAGATAAAAATTGCAATTTACAATGGAAATTTAGATGTGGTGACTCCTCTTGCTGGTAAGTAGAAAAATATTTTTTAATATTTGTCTCTATCTACCTAGGTGTAGTTAACTTTCAGCCTAATGACTTGGCCTCTTTATATTTGATTCAAAATATTTTTTTTCTGTATGACGCACATTATCTATGAATGATATATTTTATATAAATGATAGATTGGGGAGCGGAGTGTCTTAACACTAGGCTTCCTTTAATTATTTCGCTACAAGTGATACAGCGTGAAGCTGTAAAAATATGAATATTTTTTGGGTTTGCTTATATATACCTACCTATATATACCTATACAGTATACCTAATTTTAAAATAAAAAACAAATCCTAATATGTGACTCGAGTCATTTATTTCAAAAGTTATGCCTCAAACGCCAAAAAATACTTTCCATATATAGAGCTCAATTTAAATAGATTTCGCAGATTATTTCTTCGCATTTACATAATTCTATACAAATTTCGTTTCTCATTGAATAATTTTATAACCATAAACTTTCATTTTCCTTCTAAGGTGCCACAAATTGGGTACACGCACTTAAATGGCATGGGTCGGAAGAGTTCAAGAATGCGAAGCGAATACTCATACGAGGACATAGGAATGGGTTTTATAAGACAGCGAAGCAATTAAGCTATTGGTCTGTCTTTGGTTCAGGACATTGGGTATGTCTCGTTGTATTTTTGATACCTACAATGCAAATTTCTAAAAATCTATTTTTTATCAGTAACTATTTTTTTTATAAAAGTTTCATATAAGCAAGATATATTAAAATATCGAGGCCGTCGTCTTTGCTCCTGCGCCACGACGGTTGTTGGTTCGATTTCCACTTGAAGAAATTAATTATTATTTATTATTTTTTTTCACTACTTCACTGTGCTAACATGGCAAAGGCAGCATGCAGTTCTGCCCCTCAATATGCAATATTGTTATTGAGCGAGTTATTTTGTTTTATTTAAAGAACATTAAAAATCTGATTAGAAATAATTATTACACAAAATACTATTTTAAGGTACCAGAAGACAATCCTGAAGCTATGGAGCAGATATTAGAATATTTGATGAACGATAGTGAAGACTAACTTTTTATATATTATAAGTAGACTGATTTTATATGGTTATAATAAAAAATGTATACAAGAATCTATATTATATATTTATTACCAACCTGTTTAGAAATTTATAAATAAATATACCGGTTATGGTTATACGAGAAAAGAATACCAGTTGATAGTAGAATACTAGATATAGTTCGCGAGGTCTAAGCTGAGCTTTGCGTTTGTGTGTGTTCATATATAGAGTAGGTGAGAGGTCACTCGCTAGGCCTAAGGCGGTTAATGATGCTTTTTTATAACCGGCCTACATCTCTTGTACTGAGCAGAGTCACGTATTTAATTCGTAATATTTTATTTTTGTACTCAATCAATTTATTAAAAGTGAAAGTGATGAGTTTCAAAAGTGCTTATAATGGCCTAATTGACAAAGAATATTTTGATTTTGAAATCTATAAACTTTATTTTGGTATGAAAAAGCAAGCCTGTATAACGGCTGCTAAATTTTGTATTAAAAAAAAAGACTAAATATAAAAAATTGTTACGATTTTTTATTATTTATAGAAAAAATAATTAATTAAAAAAATATATTTACTATTTGTAAAATGACTAAATAGTATTTCTAGATATTATAATTTTTATGTAACTAAAACAAGACAAATAACTCATTTTAATCAGTATATTTATTTCAATAATAGTTGCTATATAAATGAAAATTAGGTATTTACAATAAAAATTGAATAACAATCACAAAACATTTCTTTTCGGAGCACCGTTAGCATCAATGCATTTTTATTAATTAATAAAAAAAAATATTAAAGCACTGTTGAACCACCGATATTGTGAAATTTACGATTCAATAGTTCTGGATAAAATTGGTCTTGATTTCATAATATTGCACTATACAAAAAAAAAAGTAAATGACTAAGAAATTAAAACATTATTATAATATACATAGCCACTTTCAATAATCTAATATTTATCTATGTTCATACTACATCAATAAAATTAAAATGCATAATAAATATATATTTTCGCTATGTAAAACAATTTATTTTTTAACACTACAAATGTCACAAATTGAAAAACCGAAAAAAAAAACAATAAAAAAAAATATTATTATAAATTACTTTATCATTTCCAAATTTTATTATAATTTATTATAAAATCGTTATAAAGAGAAATTATTACGTATTTTGTTCGATTCGGATAAAAAGAACATTGAATGGCTGATACAAAATACATTTTACAGTCAATGCCAGTCTTCGGTATTTGTACTAAGTGAGTCTGACGTCGTTGAAGCAGCCGTCGCATACTCGAACGGGTTTGGTGTTGCCAGCTAACGCGACTGTTTTCTCACTGCATGCGCCACAAAAAATATGGCCACACCTTCGACAGTGATGCTGTAATAAATATATTAAATATAATTGTTTTTATATTAAGATGAGCGAAATAATTTATAAAACGTATAATATAAGTAATATCGGAAATTTATCTAAACCAAGATTAAAGATTGTAAATATTAATGAATATTTTGAACTGTTCCTATTATAGTACATTTATATTCAATTAATATTATTTGTTACTTTTAATATTATGTAAAAAAAATAGCAAAACATATAACACTAGCATATAATAAATAGACACACAGACATAAAAATATTTGTCTCACCTTTCTTCTGGCAATGGTGAATTCTTTAGCACATGCGGAACAAACAACTGCATCCTTATCGCTAGTCCAATTTGGCGTTTCTTCGGAGGTCCTGGCTTCTTTTTCCAACATTTCTGCCAATTGTAATTTATTTTCACTTAACGTAGCTCCTACTTCTTCCAAAGTCTTCTGAGCTTCGCTATATTGTATTTTTAGTTGATGTTGTTCTTCTTGTAGAGTTATGTATTTCTGAAATATAAAGGAATATATATTCTATACTTTGGTTACATATATAATTTATGCAATTAATTTTCAAGATTAATTCCGTACCAGGCGTAAATTTTTCTATCATAATCATTTTAAGGAATGCTTTATACTTATATAGGATAAATTACTAAATCGATAGGTTTCTGCAGTACAAACTAAACTTGTAATTTTTACAATAGTTCTCTTATTAATGTTAAAAAAAATATTTCACTAGTATGTTTTTGTACCGTCTTTCTTAAAACTTGTCATGGTCCCTAAACGATTCCTAGATAGTTGAAAACGGTGGCAATCCGGCTGATAAAAAAGTAAAAAATTGTTTACCTGTCCTATAGATTTAAGAGATTCGACTTCTTGATTAAGTATTGATATTTTGTCTCGGTCTCGCATCATTGATTCCTGTAAATATAAACATCAAAAACATTTTTATGTTTTGCTACAAGTTGGTCTATATTAAAACTAGTACTGACCCGGACGCGGCTACGCCTGCTTGGACTATAAGAATATTTTCGCGTCGGTCATACTCATACTATGCCGCCCGAAGGCTAGGTCATTTCGAATCAGTCGGTCGGTCAGACATCTCCTTAATCATTTATCAAACTTCATAAGGATGAATATCAAAATATCGCGGTAACGGTTGCGTAGCGACGCGACGGTTGTTATTAACATGGCAGAATAAATTGCATGTTAAATTAGAAAGTACTTTAAAATATATTAGTTTATATGTGTAATCTAATGTTATATAGCCTATAGCACTTCTGAAGAATGCAGCTTTTATACAAAACAAAAACAATGTAAATCAGACCAGTAGATCCAGAGATCTTAGCGTTCAAACAAACAAACAAACAAACAAACAAACAAACAAACAAACTCTTCCGCTTTATTATATTAGTATTAAAATTAAAATAATGATGTTCGATCCCCACTTGAGGAAATAAAATATTTTCATTTCTTGACCGTGGTGTCGAGACCAAACACGGCTGTGTGTTACGCCACTCAACACGCACAATAGGCGGAAAATGGCGAACAGAGTATTTTAATACTAGGTTCTACCCTACTGTGTGCAGGATATATCGTGAAGTTTGGGTATTTGCATAAGCATTTGACTTTCTCATCATTCATCTATTCGGAGAATGTTTGTAAAAGTACAAATACTTTGATATTGTAAAGCTATCCTAGCACAGGCCATAAATAGGGAATGAACTTGGTTGGTGGTTAATATTAACTATCACAGTAGGAAAATATTTCACTAGTAATTTTTTTGTAGCGACTGAAATATCATCAGTCTGTAAATCGCGGAAAGAACAACGAAACAAAATAAAAACTTTGAGAAAGTTACATTTTAACATTGAGGGGCTGTAGCAAAAAAAAAATACTAGTGATTTTTTTTACAAGTAATTTCAAAAATACTGGTATTTTTTAAAATTTCATAAGGCGTGAATATTAAAATATAAATATAGATGTAAAATCTCATATGTGGATGTTAGGATACAACTATGGATGGGAGATCACATGTGCGGAAGTCAGACCACATGTGTGACGATCTCTAATCCATTCATTTTTCATTTATTAATAAAATAACGTTTATCATTATTTATAATAATTATACCTATACCTGTAAAGATATTCTCCACTCTCTTTCTATTCTGAGGTCGCCTTCAGCTGCAATGGCCCTGGTTTCCGCCACTGCGGCTTTTTGTCCTAATGTTCGAGAACTTTCTTCTAAATTCTTCCTAGCTGCATTATCTTCCTGTAATCTATCTTCCTATTATAGACTAAATATGTAGCCTACCAACTTTGTCTTTATTCAGTTATATAGGTTAATTTCAAATCCAATCCAACATCCAAAGATTTTTTTATCCAATTATACAAGCACTTTTCAGTTTCAAAAATCAATATAATAAAAAAGTGTTGATGGAGTATTGAAAAATTAAAGAAAAATGATTTCTTTTTTTTAATAGTAGTAGCAACTTAAAGAATAATTTATGCAAGAAATTATTTTATCAAAACATTATTTTTATAAATATAAATAGTAAAAAAAAATTAATAATCATAATTGATATATGAAAAATTAAGTTGTAAAATAACTTTTGAAATATATCGTATATTGGTATGTAAAATTATATATTAGACAAAATCATGCAAACAAACGAAGGTAGATAATGGCAAACCTGCACAATAAACCAAAATTAAAAATAAGCAAATCTGTGGTTTCATAAATAAAATACGGTATGCGACTGAATATTATTTATTACAAAGAAGGCTTTACATAGCTAGCTTTATAATTACAAAACTATAAAAAAACCGACAAAGGTTTGATTGATTCAAATACACTTGGTTCTAAATGCTATTACAGATATAATTGTATTGCGCATAATAATCTATTATAATAATTTTAAATATGGATTATACATAAAATGAGATCATATATTTTAAATAATACAAGAGATATCTTATGTATTGTATCACATTGTTATAATACTCGAATATCACTGAAAAAATATATAAATTATCTAAGATAATTTGGTATCCTCTATTGGATTTGTATCAATACAATATTACTAATGCTAGAAATAGTCGAAAGAACATTCAAAAAGTCTAGCATAGTTAAAGCTAAAACATAAAATCAATTATGATTTCGAAAAAAAAAAAAAAACATTTGGTTGATTTGGTCTTATAGAAATAATCCTTATAAGAGAAGTAACTAAAAACTTAACATGTTCCAATATATACTATCAAGACACGCGGAAGCGTGTCGAGCCAAGTTTTAAAAAAGTAATAAATAATAACTATTTAATGAACCACAGCAACAAGCTGAAGCAGTAGCGTCTCGCCTTCAAGTTGCCTTTTATAATAAAATATAATATGTATAATATCAAAATATTAAATTCATTGTGGTGGTTTGCCAATATCGAAAGTATCAAGTTTTCGTTAGTTTTCGCAACTATATTTTCTTCTCTCAGCAAGCAGTGCATCGCTCACACCTATGTGCGACTCCGATATATTGATATGTCAAGCAATATATTATATATTCATTAAAATAGGGTATTTGACTGCTTATAATGGTAGAAGAAGACATTAGTAAAGGATAAGCTAGAATAATTTCATTATTTGTACGTTTTCTAAGGCATTTTTCTTAATCGCAATGTCAACATTTTTTAACAATTTGATCTTGAACTACAAATTCAACAGGTGTTTTTATAACGATACAAAATGTTAATTCAATAGTCAATTACCCTATTAAACATAATATACGTGTAGGCACTGATCGTCGAGCGATAAGAGGCGTTAAGAAAAACATGTAACCTACTTTTCATCGAGTTGATGTATCGTGCTGCCCATTGACTCAGTCTTTGCTTCCAATTTTGCTATTAACTCTGTTTTATGTTTCAAGGAACTTTCACATTCCTAAAACAAAGCCATTGTTGAGCTTTAATCATTTAAATTATATTTACTATATAATTGTTATGAGTGGAATGATTTAAAATGTTATTTAGTATTAGGAAAAACCTAAATTTCGACCTTCTTATTGAATTATACAGTTAGCATAACTACGCATTTCACTAATATCATACTAATTGAGGCTTTTAAAATAGTTAAAAGCTAAATTATTTTAATATCAATTCAACGTCGCCATCACATTTTCTCTACACTAATATATGTAACAGTTACGGAGTATTAGAATAAATGTTATTTGTTATTGTGTAGAATTAACTTTCTAGGAGGAAACACCACCCTGTGGACTTTTTTAAAAAGCTTTATTACAAAGAAGCTAATTATTTTAAAATTCCTTCACTTCTCAACATTTGTTACAGATTTCTCTGTACCATTGGTTCTCCGGAAAGGTGGTATTTCCTGTAAATTTAGTTTTTTGTTCGGAGGGCCCTCATCTTTTGATTTGGTGCCCTTCAAGTGACTACTTTGTGCTTTAAGCATTTCTAATTTATCTCCTAGATTATCGTTAGTGGGTGATTTAAGAGCTTTGACTAAATCATGGTCCGGTCCTAAGAAGTGGTTATATTTTTCGAGGTTGTGTAGTATTTTGCCAATTTGTTCAGCTTTTCCTTGAAGCCTGGATACCATTTCACCTTTCTGCGTCAGTTCCATTTCGCATTCCTTCCATTTATAAATGCGGCATTGACATACATTGTTTTGTTAGTAATAGATAATGTTTAATTATTGACAATATTTAGTTATCCAAATACGAAGTCCCTCCTAAGTAAAACAGCCAATATTGAAAGTGAATTACTAATAATTCTTTAGATATATGGCAAGCACCAATTGTATAAATTTTACTTAATTTTTTATTTTATTATAAGGGTGAAAAAATAACTAAGATAATTTAAGACACCAAGAGAAAAAATTTACAAAAATAAATTATATTTAACTTAATCGTCTTATTAGCCGAATTAATTATTAATATATTGGGACCTAATATTTGGAATATTTTTATTAACTTTTCCAAAATATATAGCATTATCTACAAACTAAATGCGAAAGGAATAATAAGCTTTGGAATAGATCCGTGTGTACCGCAACAAAAAATAAACAAAAAGCGAAGATAGAACAATAACATTTGTACGTAATACAAAAGGAAACGTAAATTAATAACTCGGTGAAGTAAACAAAATGTATGGGCGGGGGAAACAATTAATTTGACACCCACACCAATTTTGGAGTTCAATGTCTTCTTAAGCAATCAAATATAGGTTCTATACATTTGATTTATACTTTATATAAAGAGATTGAGAATTTATTTATGTATTTTTTTATTTTATTAAGGTAAATTGAACGTTTATACTAATTTCCTTATCCCTCAAGGTATGCGTAAAAAGAAAAATTGTTATTACAGTGTCAAACTGTGTTTCTGCATAAAAAATCAGGTCAACGAAGAATAAAAATATTGAATACCGTGAAGGT
Source organism: Heliconius numata (assembly GCA_016802625.1). Lineage (NCBI taxonomy): Eukaryota > Metazoa > Arthropoda > Insecta > Lepidoptera > Nymphalidae > Heliconius > Heliconius numata. Next base: position 40,003 of record JAEBDU010012816.1, read on the forward strand.
CACAAGTCACTATTTAGGTATTGCAACTATAGTAGCCATTGACATTGTCAAAACATAGTTGACCTTCAATTGGGTACAATTTTTATTTAATTATGGTTTATTTCTCAACAGAGGCTTTAGTGATTTTGTACAGTGAAAAAGATTGAATAGAAAATCGAAATTAGCATTAAGGTTAGTTAGTAGTGAAGATTATAAAATAGATTGCCAGATGAAAATATATAATTTTAAAATACTTGTAAATATTTTTTTATAAAAATGAAAAAAGAACATATGTCGTTTTTTTTTTTAAATTACGTTCGTTAGTTACGAAATGTACGTGTTGTGCTGTACTATAGAAAATTAACACGAATAATAGCTATTAGGTATATTATAACAATTATGTACAAGGTCAAATACGTAATTGTTTATGTTGTAATTTTGTTACTATAACATAACACATTTTAATAAATTTTAAATTAAAAAAATCTTAATCAACTGTTCAACTGAAATTTACATTTATTGATGACTGAAACTTATATGTTCAGATCAGATCGAAAAAAAATTGGAGAGTAGAGGTTTTTGTTAGAATATGTAAAGAAATATTTTACATCTGGCACCTATATGGAAAAATCACAAGCTAATGCATTGCAAACAGGGCTTACCTGTAACTTTTTGTACATTTCCAAATTGATAAGTTTTATATCATCAAGCTGTCGTCTTAGAGATATAATGGTATCTTGCTTGTCGTGAATATCCTTTTCCAACAATTTCATAGCAACCTCCATTTCAGCCTTCAAAGATATCTGAAATTATTTTTATATTTTTAGCTTCATGCTGTATTCTACACAAAGCAGGATAGGCAAAGGAAACATAGTGTTAAGACACTTCGTTCCCCATTTTCCACCTCGGGGGAATGAAATATTTAATATTTTCATTTCCCCGAGTTAAAATCGTACACACGACCGCCGCATTTACAGTTGCACGCTTGTGCTTCTACGCCACGATGAGGTCTAAAATGTGATAAATAGATTAAACCCTTTCAGAACTGACTTGAGTCAAAGAAAAAAATTCTATAGGACTGTCACCACTGACACTTCTATATAACTAGACGATTCAAAAAACGAATTGATAACCTCCTTTTCTTACAGAAGTCGGTTAAAAATTCGTTGTATTGAATAAAAGATATTTTAATTTTGATTATGCAAGCGGAAACGACCAATATTTTGACCGTAAGCCAATACATATTCATTTTATTTTTTATTAACTTGCTAATTTAACACATTTTTTTAGATTAACAATATTTACCTGCAAATCAATTTCTTTTTGCAACTCCATATTTTTCTTCTTCTCTTCTTCCAATATCTTAGTGAGTTCGCTGTCCTTTTCATTTTTATGTTTGTCAGATGTATTACTTTTGACGCTTCTTTTCTCCTGAAAGTGTTGCGACATATATATTTTTAACAGGATCTAAATTAGCTTTTGTTCCAGCATATAGCGATACAGGATAAGCAAGGGGAACTTAGTGCAAAGAAACACCGGTCCCCACTTTCTGCCGAATGTTCGAGACATCGCATGTACAGTGCGGAACTCAACGCGGCGCTTAGTCTTTGTACTAGAGAGTAAGGAAATTAAAATATTCAATAAATTGGGGATTGGCAATTGAACCCACAAGAGTGACTTTTAAAGCAAAACGCTCGTGCCTCTACGCCACGGCCTCTATATTATATATTATTAAAATTTATTCATCCATATTATTTATTATATATACACAAGTGTGTATGATGTCTTACTGATAAAAGTGACTCAAAGATAATAAAGTTAAAAAAACATATTATTCTTGGAAATCGTCAACAATTATGAAGAAATTCAAATACCGGGAAGGAACGAAGACTAAAACTAATTTTCATTTCATTTTCCTTATTAAATTACAAAATACAAATAAATGAAAATATTTATGAATAAAAATGATTAGTTGATTCATTTTAACGCTTACTTAATGTAAACAGACCCATTCTAGTAATGTCATGAGGTCATCACATTATAATATTACTAGTTGCATTAGTTAAAGTTCAGAAAAACCTAATGCAAATAAAATGTCGTAAACAATAATATTAATGTGCGACGTCACTGCAAAATACAGTTTATAGTACCTACTGCAAAAACACGTACCTACGTCAAACTGCAAAATACAGTTTATAGTACCTACATTTAGTTTAACATATGATAATTGAAATTTATTACTTAATTATTCGTGTAACATGTGTCAAACTATACTCTATTAAAGCATAATTGTTATGATTTTTATTATATTTCATTTGTACATATGTTCATATACAAAAAGAGTGCCAATGAGAGAGAGAGAGAGAGAGGGGGAGAGAGAGTGCGCAATGGGACAGCGTCTGACAGGAAACGCGTAAGTTGCAGGTACGATTCCCAATTGGAGTTATGGTTATATTTAATTCATTTTTATTTTTCCGCTCTAAACACTTCTTCTAATTAACATGTAATGTCTCGAATTCCGGATTGATGAAAAATAAGTGTCTTAACACTAGGTTTTCTCTGCATACCATGATATATTATTTATATATTATTATGAAGTGTGAATACACATTTATATATTATTTATATTTACAGTGCGAAATTATTACCGAGAAGCACGATTATCTATAGCGTGAGCTAAACGATAAACATACAAGTAGAAATGTACAAATAAATATACAAATTGTATTAGACCAGTTACTTACCTCTTCTTCAGACTGCAACTCGACAACTTTCATCCTATCTTTAGTTATGTCTTGACCTGATGAAAAAAAGACGCATTCAGTGATATAAATACACATCAAAAATATCAAAACACCCACACGGAATTAACTCACAGTTTTTTATATACCGTTTCCTTTGCGATGTTGTATTGCCCATCTTGTGCCCATAACGGTTATTTTAAATAATAATTATTAAATTAATTACGGGTATATATATTAAACATGGGCTGACACCAGAATACTGTTGAATACTAAATAAACTAATAGTAAGTCATCGTATTGCAAGATCGTCTTTATAAGTTATTTATCGTCACTATTATTTAGATTTTCACACTGTTATTTTAAATAACTGTTATTTTTTAATATTAGTTAAGTTGTTATATATTTTGGTTAACGTCCGCCGTCATCGGCATACTGCTGCCTACTAACTAAACTAAGTAACGTGAGTCATTTTGCAAGGTGTCTTTATGTATTATCTAATGTTTCTATTATCTCGATTTTCACACTGTTTCACAGTTAAGTGTTACGGCTTATCTTTTAAATCTGCCGTAGATATATTAAATTAAAGTGCTACTTTGTATACGACTGTTTTGTAAACAAAATAAAATGAACATTTCATTTTTGTTTATATTTTGTTAAGTAATTAATTGAATTTTTTAAAAAAGGTTAAAAAAATAATAAATAAACACACGATTGCTTGAAAGTATTGCACTATAAGAGCATAATATGTTGCGGGTTTTTATCCCAAGATTTTTTAACAATATTTACGTTTTCCCGTTTTCGATATAACACGGTATTAGAATTCGCCACCAAACAGTGAACGGAGTGTCTTAACACTTTATTTGCCAACAACTCAGGAGATGCTCTTAATTTAAAAAAATAAAAAATAAATATTATTGTAAAAAAATTGTAATGTAAATTAAAATACATTACCCAAAGCATGCTTCAACTGATTATTCTCCTCGACGAGTTGAATCATGGTGTTTTTGGCGATTGCCAAATCCTCCTTCATTAAAGCATTTGTTGTGGTCAAACTTTCCACTTTAGACTGCAAATTAGCCACCGTAGCACTGGAACAATAGTATGTATGTCTATATTGAGGCCCAGTTCGTACGTTTATAAACAAAAAGAATAATTCATGTATTATCATTTAAAAAAATAATTGTTATACTTTTTTATTATTTGTTTGTTTAAACATTTAAAATTGTGTAGTTATCGAAATATAATAACTACTGGCTTTACTTGCGCTCATGGTCATGTGGACTACCTAGTGTCACACATCACATTACACCTTCAAAGTGCAGGAGGTAACTTGGACCCTGAGGTCTGAACACAGCAGGTTACATTGAAAAAAGTGGTGTTAGTGGGTTACATTGACTCCTGTCCTCTATAAATAAACTATGCAACTCTAAAATATTTTTTAAAATCCAACCAGTAGTTCCTGAGATTAGCGCATTCAACCAAACAGACTCTTCAGCTTTGTAACATTAGTATTGTTAGTACTTATAGTTTAATTTTAATTTTTAAATGTGGATATGTATATTTGAACCTATAGTTATTGCCTTAAATATATTACAAAAATGTATTCCTCTAAAATGTAAATTATCTTTATGATGATTAGTACTGGAAGCCTGAACACAATGAAATAGTCATTAAACTTCCGCCCGAAATGTGAATTTATAAATAGTACCTACCTACTGTTGCAATGTATTTAGAATAACATTATCATCTAGTACATAAACATTGGATCGTGAATGATATGTAGGCGTTTAAAAGGCTCGTAACTTAATATCTACTATATGAAAATTATATTAATTAAAAATGTAACAAAAAAAATTATATGGGTATCCTAAAATTAATATTGACGTTATTGTATTGCAAATGGAGAATAAAACGTTTTGAAACTAAGTTCTTTCAAACTACTACGCTATATGTGAAAAAAAGACGAAGCTGAGTAATAAGTACAGGCAAGGGAATTTAGGAGTATCTTTTAATATCTTTTATGGATATAAAATGTATGTACCGCGATATATAATAATTATTATAAAAATTCTGAATTATTATTTATTAACATGTTTATTTCTTCGCTCTGACACCGAGGCACGGCCCGACGTTCAGTTCCGCCAATCACCACGCAATGCCTCGAAAAATACGGCGGAAAGTGGAAGAACGGAGTGTCTTAACACTATGTCTACCCTGCTGTGAGCGTATACAGCGTGAATCTGGTAAAAAACCTACATATTATATTATTAATTAAAATATAAACAAAAAGTTAACAGTGCAATAGCCACGACAAAATGTAAATAATGTGTTATCAAAATTCTATTATCTATTATATTTTGTCGGCATTATAATGTCTTTTTAACCTAACTTTATACATATATGGGAATGTTGGCGGAAGTTGTTTTCGTGATTGCAGTCGCTAATGTAGAAGTGCCGTTAACATGGAACAACTAATGCTGGGAATGATTCAAGCTCAAGTATTTCTCAGGAGTTCATGAAAAATAAATTAACCGTCCCTCTACGATTTATATTGCATTGTATTTTTAATTATTTTATTTTATGTAGGACAGTAGACAGCTCACTAATAATTTAACATTTTACAGAGCAAAATAAGTTAATTAAATAAGAAAATTATCACCAATTGAATAATATGAATTCAAAAATAACTCTACGAATAAAAGAACTTGTAATTTGAGACTAACATTTAAATAATACACCTATAGCTATTAAACTTACTTGAGGTGTCTATTTAGTTCTTCAATATAGTTCTTTTGATCCAACATAGTGTTGATGTGTCGTTGTTTTGGTTCGTTGTTTCCGTTGCCGTTTCCGGCCAAGTCATTGGACGAGTTGCTTCCGCGGAGATATAGCGAAAAATCTATTACGCCTTGTTGACTATCCAAGTCTTCTTCCTACGATAAAATTTAAACTTAAATATTTTTTTAGCTTTACGCTGTATACCGTAAATAGCGGAACCTGGGAACCTAGTGTTAAGACACTCCGTTCCCGATAAGTCATTTCCGATCCCCCGTTGCCAAATTCTGGAGGCATTGCGTGTTAAATATTTCATTCCCCCGAGTGGGAATTGAAACGTCGCATGCTGCACCACGACTGTCTCAGTTCAAAATTAATATTTACGCTTTTAAATTTTCTTTGGTTCACACATATGCTTGAATGTCGGATACTGCAGGGTAGGTAGAGTTCTCTCTATCTACCCTTAGGTTCTCCTAATTTCAAGATTTTCCATTCTCTATTCACAATCTGAATTCAAGAGTCTTGCTTTGCTAGAGTGGGGTAATAAAAATTAATCTTTCCTCCTCCCTAGGTATGAAACCCGTAACTATTACGTTTAAAGTCAGACGCAGATTTATTGTGCCGCATTGGCCTCATTAAATTTATTTTTTGTCAATTATAAGATTATTTTATATTTGGCCAGTGAAATATAAATGTTTCTATATTAGTTATTTTCATAGTGTCCTTGAATATTTATAGGAGTTTTTAATTAAAATAACAGATGTACATCATGCCACACTAATAAAAAAGTAATTCAATTGTTTTGTTCAAAATTAATTATGATTAATGTGGAATAATTATATAATTAAATTTATAATTATTTAAATTAAATAATAATTCGAACTAAAATATTCGATATAGGAAAAGTAGTTTAAGCAATTAGTTAATGGTAGGTAATAAATAAATAAATTTGTATTATTATACGGATCTAAAGACGCGTGTGTTCTTAATTATAACGTGCTATGCGGTTATACACTGCAACCTATAAAAGATAATATTTTTTAATTAAATTAATGTATTAGTCTTAGAAAATTCTTTACGTAATATAAACTTCGCTATAGAAAATATTAGATAAAGAAGGAAAAGGAAGCAATAGAAAGGGTATATGATTTTTTTTACCTATATGTATTCGATTATCAATTTAACGTTTTCAAGTAGTTTCATGTTTCGCGGTATTAGCGGAACTCAACGCCGCGGTTTATGCATATATATAAACCAGAGCGAGGTAAAGAAAATAATGAGTTCCCCCAAGTGAGAACTGAACCTACAATCGTTGAGATTACAGTCAGACACTGTAAATTTTTGATGATTATTAAGATTTCACGTTTTGATAAGGTAATACAGAACTTATACCAAGCTTACCTTAACACACAAATTGCAGTCAACGACATTAAGGCCAACGAGCAAGCCGGTAATAATCACGGCTTCCTCATTCAACATCAAAGCGTGCGGTTCAAAATACTCCTCTAAAGTTTCTTCACGATGTTCCAATAAAATTCTGAGGTAATCTGCGAGTCTCTTTTGCATGAGAGCTAATCTTAGCCAGGCCCGAGCACGTCCCATGGCGGTCCTAAAATAAAATGGCGCCATAAAACAGTAGAAAAATAGTTTTCGAGAATGTGGGTCATTCGAAAACAGCTGATTCGAATTTAGTTTTACGATGAAGATCTCAGCTTCGCATTTTATAATGCACGTTTTATAAAAAAGTTATTTTTCTATTTTATTTTTTATTTATCAGCTTCAAGCAAAGAAATAAAAATATACATTTAAATAAATATTTAATTTTTTCGAGTGTTAGTCAGTTAGTCACCACGACTGGTCTATTTAGTTTGGGTGCTTTTGCGTTTCCCTTGTAAAAAAATCTTTACAGACAAGTGCCTTCAGGCACAACTCTACTTTTTCTTTTCGCAAATCTAAAATTTGAATTTAATTTTGGAATTTAATATTTAAAAAAACAAACTTACTTGACTGTCGGCAAGTCTCTGATACTTGCAGTGATATCAGCTGCTTCAGGTGAATATTTTTCGACCATTTGTAGAATATCCCACAACTCCTTTTTAGGGCCGAGTAAACCCTACAAAATATTATTATTATTAAAATAAACGATATTTCAGTAATACAAAAAAATAGAAAATAGCAAAATAGTCGGCAATGTAGGTAAGTGTTAAGTATTACATTCAATGTCGTAAAGATAGTCTTTTAAGTGTACCTTTTTAGGTTTAAGTCCATGACGCATAACATGCTCCAGAACAATGAAGAAATGATGCAACGGCAAATGGTCGCTGTCGAGCATCCGGCCATAACGAAGAGATTGCTCAATCAACTCTTTCACGATCAATTTCGAGATGTTCACGAGATTACTGCGTTCTATGACTACTGGGTCTCGAGCTATAAGAGATAATTTCTTTTAAATGCACAAGTAAGCTCCAGAAATAACTAGTTATCGGAGTTATATACACAGAATAGCCATATTACCTACAGTTTCAAATAAAAACAGCATTTAAATTTAAAAAAAAATTGTTGATAAAATAATTAACTTTATGTTATACTATTACCCATTAAAGAGTGCATAGGATCATCCGGTGACGTTATAGCACCGTTATCAGATTGGCGAGTATACGAATCCTGCATTTCCATATCGTGCAGTTCCTTCAAGCAGAGCCACTCTCCGTCGACTGACACGCGAAAGTTGCACAGATAAATGGTGTCCTGCGCGCCAGCCATATCCACATCAGGATTTTCGTCGCCTTGTATTCCAGATGTTAGGCCTAGCTCAGGCAAGGGCTCTACCCCACGTGCGGTTAATGAACGCATAATAAAGCAGCAAAATAACTATGAAGCGAAACAACAAACACGGATAGGTGAATTTTGATCACTTGTTTAGAGACATTTTAATTTGTTTTCCGAAAAACTTTTTCAATTTCCCTGAGTGGTCGCTTCCTTGCTTTGTGAAACGAGCAGTCACAGCTATAGCGAAATATTACTTATTTTGATCCCAATGAAACAACTCGAAGGACAATGTCACGCAATTGGTTTTTCCAGCAGCTTTAGAACAAGTATTGATTTTTCAGTAAGCATGAGTGTAGGGGAGAAAATCAATACATCCGCTCAGTGCTGCCATCTCATTTAGAATATGGAACTTACTTTCTTTACCTAAGCTATGTTGTGTATGTAGGCATCTTTTTCATATATATTACAAATACTTAACAGTTCCGAAAATAAACAATAGATGGAGGCATGTTTTAGTAAGTTAACAAGTTTCATTTGTTGTTTACAATATTTATTATTGCTTTTTTAATTGTTTTAATAAAAATGTTTTTTTTTGTGACGATTTAAATATAATATAGGTAATCTAAAAATAACAAAAATAGATAGTGTATAATTTTTTAACTTTTTTATTTTTGTTAATAGAAATTTATGGAAGTTGCTTTTTTTTTGGGTAAATAACTATATATTCTTGTCATAATGTCTAAGTCGATAGTATAATTAAACATTTAAAATGAAGATTCACCGTACATTCTCCTTTGTGTGTTTTTAATTCAACGTGACATTGGCGAAGTGGTCAGTGCTGAACTGGCACGCAGGGATTGCCATTATTAAAGAACAACAACAACAAATGAAGATAAAAAGGGTGAGATGTTAATAATTTTTTATATCAAACAGTCTATGGTATCACTGGAATGTATTTAGTGTATGGTGTTAGTTACTGGCCTTAATTTAAAAATCAGTACATACATAATTTATTCAGGTGCTCTCATTAGAAAATGAACTCTAACAATTTTTCAAAAATAATTAAAGTTCTAAAAGAAAGAAGCCATTGTGGCATGATGGTTGTGAATTGATAATTTGACCTCCTGAATGGCGGATTATATCGATTTCAGACATTTTATTTATTTTCATTTTTCTGGTCTGGTTGATAGAGAAGCAGATTGCAAAAATCTATCAAGCTTTTAATTGAAACATAGATAGAAATCATAGCTACCAGTTGATGTTTTTACGTGTTATACATATATTTTGTTAAGCAATAGCTTAAAATTGAAGAGGAAAACTGAGGTGGTGCAGTGAAAAACTATCTGTACACCCAGCTATAAATGGTTGTGGGCTTCATCACTGGAAGGGAATGTTTTTTACATTCAGTTTATTAAATATGAAATGAAGCTGAGAGTGGAATGTCTTAATATGTTTATTTCTTGGTGGATTTCCTGCTACACACTGTTGCCTACTCATCTATAGGCGGGATTTAAGGTTACGATTTAAGGTTTAAGGATATTACAATTTAATTGCATTATACTGTTGTAGCATTTCTAAAAAATATGTTCTTTGTTTTTTATTAAATAAGAAAATAAAATTAATTTCATATTTATTTCAATTTGTTCTTCTTGATAATAGTTGTATAATATAAAGCAATTTCGTTTACGTGAATTACAAAACGTATTATATGTTACAGTTAATACAGTAAATACAGTTTATGGTACGCTTTATGAGTAGCATTGTAGAAAAATAACAAAAGTAACAGGGCAAGCGATTAAAAATTGATAAACATTCAAAGCTGTTTACAAAACTGTATAGTTTTATTAAATAAAATGCTATTTAAAATACATTACTTACACTTAGTACTATAAAAGTATGATTTTTCAGGCTTAGATATCAATAGTTCTGGCCATTTGTCCTCTCTGTTTGATGATACGGAAGGGGATCGTTCCA
>JAEBDU010012818.1:0-13812 GCA_016802625.1 Heliconius numata
GCAGAAGAAGCTAAATATCTTGGCATGCACTTGGATAGACGTTTAACTTGGAGAAAACATATATGGACCAAAAGAAAACAGCTTGACCACAAACTCCGCACTATGTATTGGTTGATCGGACACAAGTCTCAGCTCACAAACAATACTAAACTTTTGATTTATAAAACTATAATTAAACCTATATGGACTTACGGAATTCAGCTGTGGGGGACAGCCAGCCACAGCAACATTGAAATACTCGAAAGATTTCAAAGTAAAACTATAAGATCTATGCTTCAAATCCCATTATACATAAGTAACCAGTATATCAATTCTGACCTCGGCATCCGAACAGTGAAACAAGAAATTGAACACTACAGCAAAAAGTATCAGATCCGACTGGACAGACACAGGAATGAACAAGGCAACAGGCAAGGAACAGGCAGCTTGCAATTCTGTAGGCTAAAACGAAAAGGCATTCCAGAGCTGGCAGAAAGATTTTCAGCCAAAGTGTGAGAGATGCTTCACTGGAAGCTCATCTCTAATATATACCAGACAAATAAAATCATCATCTTGGATTATTGTTTTATAAACAGATCGCCAAGTAGCAGCTTACATAAAAAAAAAAAAAAAAAAGTAAAGGACGTTAAGGAAATTCTAAAAATTTCCAGTATTTGGTCTATCCTCTAAAGATTGAAAAATTCGTACTATGAGAAAGTATTTTTTTTCTTCACTATACCTAAATAGCTACCTAAAATAAATAAATTGAATTGAAGAAAAAATGGTGGACTTAGAGCATAATATTATTGATATAAAAAAATATTTTACACGGCTAATAAATTATTTTAATGAAAAACTAAAGAAACCGATCTTAGAACGTGCTCGAACATATTTTAAAGTTTAGTACCCATAAAGAAGGGAAACTGAGGTTGCAGCTTAAGCGAGCCTTCCAAAATTTAAGCCATTTTTGTTCAGGAACCACTGCTGCTTAGTTAATAGGGAAACTGGCCAACTTATGCCGACGCGACGTTAACGACCCTAATAAATATTCATGCAGCAAAAAAGAGTTGGTAGAATTTTGTAAGTTTCGCGGAAAACTGAAACATAAAAGGATTTTCTAGTAACTGCTATCGATACTTGAAAACTTATAAGTTTTCATATTACGTTATATTTTTATGGATTTTCTTCTTGAGATAATATTAAAGTTGTAGCGGAATGGTGTATCTTGACACTAGGTTCCCAGGTTCCCTCTGCCTACCATGCTATGTGTAGGATATAGCAAGAAGCTAAAAAAATCATCAGTAGTATTAAAAACATGCCAATTAATTAAGCAATTTAAAAACAATACTATTAAGTTTCTTTCGAGATAACCACACAATTGCAGTTGTTAGAAAGTTTCTTCTCTGGATGAATATTTTATTTGCTTATTGGAGCTTTTTTATATGAAAATAAGCAATTTATATTTTCTTCTTTAGTTAGTTAGTTAACTCCTCGAGCCAAATCTAGTTTTATTAAAATATTTAAATTAAAATGTTTAATTAAAAATATATAACTTAATAAATAACGATGTTGTGAAATAGTGGGATAGCGACTGACTAAGACGGACGCGGTCGTTGTGGGTTCGATTCCCAATGGGGATCAGCCCACAACTGTGGTAACTAGAAATAAATTAACGTAGCACTTCATCTACTATAGAACTTGAATAAAAATCATTTCAATGTAATCGTTTTGCCTGAGACGGGATCGAACCTACAACCGCTGTTCTATTTCGCCACGATGCAGTAATATATATAGCTTGTTATCATATTAATAGAAGAAAACAGAAGTACTCACCCTGTCATCAACAGAAAGTACTTTTTTTCTTTTTTTAGGAAAAAGGACAAGGCAAACGAGCGTTCAGGTCACCTGGTGGTGATCACCGCCGCCAACGACCCCGTGCACCACCACTTGTGTTTTCTGCTATATAGATGTAATAAAATATAAACTTTATTTTTATACAAGTCAAAATCCAAGCTTATGTAATACGTAGGCATATTCAAATAGCAACAGATTTTTCATAATATACTATTTATAAAAAAAATTACATCATTCGAATACAATCTGCCAGCCCATTATAAAAATAAAATGGAAAAAGTTCTCCGATCGTGACCTATTAAAACGAATCAGTAATTTTAAATGTTTCATTACAAAGATTTAAATATTAAAATATACGAGAAATCGTCGCTTGATTCCAATTTTCGTTCGTAATTAAAACGAGTTGCGAGGCAGCAGACCGAGTATTGAGTGCTCGACGTTATTGCGACAAGCCAAGGTGCGATGAACAGTGTTTCTTTGCGAATTAACGCTACAACCCTGTATATTGCGGATGGTGGAAATTGGTTTCCATTTAGTAGGAATTTCAACAACATTTAGATGGTGGAATTTGCTAAAATCATTTTCAACTGCATTTTGGTGCTGTGGAAATATATATTTATGTATTTAGCTAGCAGCCCAGCGCGAGTTCACCAGCTAGCTGGTTGAAATTTAGAGAAAATTGTTTAATTATTTTAGTATGGTGGGTTCACCAAAATTAATTAATTATTTTAGTAGGGTTGGTTATACTTTTATGCTTTTGCGATCTCGAGGTAAATGGTATTGACAGACAACAGAGTTATCCTATAAGGGTTCCATTTTTACGTTTTAAGATTAGGAACCCTGAAACCCTTGTATCTTTAAATATCTTACCTCATAAAATCCACATGATTACACTAAAAGCCTACCTACGTTTAAACTGAAATTAACATTTCAACATAGCATACCAATTATGAAGTAAAACCAGAAGTGTAAATGCAAGCTTTATTTATTTAGCAATAGCAAAGTGCACTATTTGGGTTCAAGTCTTTAACTAAACAGTACACATCTAATATACAAATCTACTTCATAAAGGCGCACGTCAAAGCATTATGCACCTTATTCAGAGGTATTAAAGTTGTTAATTAACATTCATTTTGTGATTTTGTTTACCAACGCGCTTGAATTTGAACTCTTGACGTTAGAAGAGAAAAATCGAGTATTTGGCCTATCGTGTTCTCTTCTAATCGTTTTAATTGTTGATATTTATTGTTGTGAAGCAATTTTTTTTTAAATTCGCGTTGTATTTCGCACATAGCTGGGAAGGTAGAGAGAACCTGGGAACTTATTGTTAAGATACTTCGTTCCTATTGATATATTTCCCTTCCCCATTTTCCGCTGAATTATGGAGGCATTGTGTGTTGAGTGGCGGAACACAACGCCGCACTTTGCCCTCGACACCAGAACGATGAAATAAAAATAAAAATTTAAATGAATATTTAATTTCCATGAGTAAGGAACAAACGCCAATGATGTTGATGAAACAAAATTAAAAAAAAAGTTATAAAATGTAAATATTTTTATAAAATAATTGATAAAATAGTATTACTATAAATGTAAACGAATGAAATTACTTTTAAAAAAAATTGCAATTATATTCTATTAGTAAAATCAAAACTCAACATGTCCGAATAAACTAGCTATTCAATACAAATAAAATAACCTAAATACTTTTAACTTTTAATTGCCAAAAAATACTAAAAATTGGACACTAACAAGACCCAAAAATATATGAATATTGATTTGCATTAATACAAGTTTTGAAATTTGTTTTCCAGATACGAATCTTTCTTTTGTTCCGTGAAAAGCATCTGGCATGAATGCTACGTTATTTCACGACCAACTGAGTCGCGATTGTTTTAAACCAAGAATGAAATTGCAATTGAAACATGTATATTTTAGTCTACGAAATTGTAATAAAATTCTCTATAGGGAAATAAGGAATTTTACTAAATAAGATTATACTATTTTAAAAAAATCGAGAATCTTGGGCGAAATCTTCTATCAGGTGGATTACGAGCTCTAAAAGGAGAATTGGCAGACCAAAAGGGAGATGACGAGACGAGCTGGCCCATTATAAGCCTGACTGGTGCTCAATAGCGCGAAATAGAACAGAATGGAAGAAGTGGAGAGAGGCCTTTGCCCAACAATGGGATAGTTCAGGCTAGGGAAAAAATCGAGGCATAGCGCGGCGTTGAGTTCTGCCACTAAACACGCAATGCCTCTAGAAATTAACTTCACGCTGTATCCCACACACAGCAGAGGAGCCAAAGCGAACTTAGTGTTAAGATACTCCGTTCTCCACTATCCGTTCCGCCGTATTCTGGAGGCAATGCGTGTTGAGTGGCAGATTTCAACGCCGCGCTTTGCCTTGACACCAGAGCGAAGAAATGAAAATAAATCTTTCATCTCCTCCAATTTAATAATGTAAGTAAGGTTTGAAGATAATTCATCAATTAAAATAGAAACAATATAAACATAAAATAAACTTTATAGCACTGGATATCTCGCCAACATTTTTATAACATCCTGTTGAGGGCTCAATAAAGGCAAACGCTTATGAGGTGCTTCAACATTCGAATTGATAGCAGTACAGTTTTTGTTACGTTGTTATCATTTTCACGTCTATTGTCCATGTTATCTAAACGGTTATTGATATGTGGTAATTCTTTTGATTACACATTTTTTTTTATAGGTAGGTGGTCGGTGGACGTTTGGTTATGATAAAAATGAAAATAAACCTAAGCCAGTCGTAGGGGCACAAAGTGTGGTGCATAATCGACTGGTTGTGGGTTCCATCCCGACTCGAGGAAATGAAATATTTATTTAAATTTATATTTTTATTTCTTCGCTCTGGTTTCGAGGCAAAAGCGCGGCGGTGAGCTCTGCAACTCAACACGCAATGTCTCCAGAATTCGGCGGAAAGTGGGAAACGGAGTGTCTCAACATGAGGTTTCCTCTGCCTTCCCTGCGGGATACAGCTTTTTTTTAATTTACCTCTTTTGGTGTGAAGTGACAGGCAATGAATAGGTATTGACTGTAAATATAAAAAATAAGAAATCTAATAAATAAATAAAAAATACAATCGGATCAGCAATTTCAGGAAACCTGAGCTGGGTAAATAATTGAGTTGAAAATAAATCTAGATTCTTGTATTATTATTTCTAGAAAACAATGTATTCTTGAATATTTTCCTCTGGTACTCATAAATTTCCAATGAAACAAGATTGACGTTTCCAATATTTTACATAACGTTGAGTGTGAAAGCCTTCTATTTATCCAGTTCACATTTCATTGAATCAGAAGGAAATTATTCTAAGAAGAAGAGGGTAGGGAAGTAACGAATTAATGATTTTGTATGTTTGAAAAATTTCGCAGTGCATATATAGGTAACATCAGGGTAGGCAGAGGGAACCTAGAACCTCTGCTTACCCTGCTATATGCAAGCTTGAAGCTAGAAGCTCAAAATATATTTAATAAATAAAGTTTACAAATTCAAGTTTCTCTTGACAATGAAATTGTAAAAAAAGCTGCAAATTTTTCTTTCACTAGATTGACTTGTTTTGCCTCTTTTTAAAGTAGGCAGAAAATGTGAACGACACTCAACATTTACGTAATTAAACTCGTAGACAAGTATTCTGAATTTTTAATATAAATAAATATAATGAAAATTATATCTAAAAATACTTTGTTTATTTAGTAGCAAACATAATTAAATAACAATCCTAATGAGACCAAATAAATATTCAATAATATCTTTCATAGTAATATTTAAAGAATAAATTCATAATCCAGTGCATTTTTAACTTGGTTCGAGCCAAAGAAACTTTTGTAATGACTAACGGATGAATATTCATGGGACCTTCTACTACGCCCTCATTTACATAATACTCAGTAGCTAAGGCTCTCTGGTTATTTTGTCTATTTAGTATTTCCATACTGCTTATGTCGGCATCGTCTTATTTCTGTCACTCTGAAGGGCGAACTTAATTGCCTTCGAGGGAATTCAAGTAAATAATTAGGTATGTTAAAAACGTATTAGTGTGCGTCTCGCCGTTTAACATCTTGGAAGTGCTGATGGTTGCTTAGTTTATTAAAATAACTTTTATGGAGATAACGTTTATTTTCGTTTTTTTTTTGAAATATATGGGTGTTGTTATTTTGACTGAAATTAAGAGTTAGCAGCAGATTTATTAAAGTCAATACTAGTTAGGGCTGAGTAAAATTTGGCTTACCTTAAAACGGGTTACTATAATTGTGGCAAGACACTCCGTTCTCCACTACCCGTGTCACTTCGGCTGCGTGAATACAGTGTGGGTCTAAAAAGAATATTCCGATTCCGATTTAACTGGAATAATCACGTATATTTACTTTGAAACATTTTTGAAAACCCGACGTTTCGAACAGCTTGCAGTAGTCCGATGTCGCGAGTAGACTGAGATGGCATTCGTCTGTCAATTGACATAATTATTATATCAAACTACCGCCAGCTGCAGAATAAGCTGACTCTATCTTTCCTTCTGGTAAGACACTCTGAAATTTGGTAGACAGGATTGGCAGAGAAGAGAAGTAAGAAGAGCTTCCATAAAAATATATAAATATTTAATTTCATAAACATTCCAATTAACAAATACAAATTATTTTTGTTTGTAAAAATGTTATTGTTGAAAGTATTTATTAATTTCTCTTATAACAAAACATGATATTCATATCGCTAACAATGAGCCTAATTTGCGAATGCTACACATCAATAAAGCTTCAATATTTATTTGCCTATTATGAACAAATAATACAGAAACATTCGAATATAATACGCCATATCCAATTTTCAATCAAACAATCGTAATCAAAAATCTCAGAAGGTCAATACGAACTAAAATGGTTGTTATGTAAATATTTAAATTTATTTCATTATTATTTCAGTATGTTGGTAGATCTATACAAAATACTTAACTGATAGCTTATTTTTGTGCGTTACGCTGTAGTCCTGCATATAGCAGGGTAGACAGAGAGAACCTAGTGTTAAGTCACTTCGTTCATCACTTTCCGTTGAATTTTTGAGATATTGCGTGTTGAGTAGTGTAAATCAGCTCCGCGCTTTTTGCTTTGGTACCAGGGCGAAGAAATAAAAATAACAATAAATAATAATCAATTCCTCTGAGTGGGATCGAACTCACAACCGTCGCGTTACCTCACGTATGTATACACAACGTGTAAGAGCTTAATGAAATATAAAAAAAATAAATGATCAATTATTAACCTTTTAAAAAATAATATTTCAATCAAAAGCTAAGTTATATTAATACGAAAATAATGATTGCAATATTTAACACAAACTAACACGGCAAGTTAAATAAAAGCTTCTAAAAGCTTAATATAAAAACATTTATTTGCAATACAATTCAAGTGTCGCAAATTGAAATCAAATTCAATTCTAGATCAAACCATCCGCTGCTTTAACATAACATAAAAACTCTTTATTTCACACCAGAAACATTACATAATCAACAAATAAATTCATACAAAAATAATATGAAAAGGCTTTTTCCGTTTTTTTTTCTATACACATTTATTTAGTGCTTATTTAATTAAAGATATTTTTATTAAGTTTTTTTTAAGCCCCAAGAAGACAGCGGGGACCCGCTGGATTCAAAGGCACAGGACCGGACGAAGTGGCGAGCATTGGGGGAGGCCTATGTCCAGCAGTGGACTTTAAAAGGCTGATGGATGGATGGATTTTTATTAAACAAAAGAAGAGATAATTATAATATAATACATAAAAAAAATAATTAATATAATTATCCCAGACTAATTGCCGTGTATCCTAAATTATATAACAATTAAATATATTGTATAAACATAAACAAGAATATACTAGCAAGCCTTAATACATTAAAGCAACATTACACATCGTTCCATATACATTTTCAACTAATGACTTGTGTTTACGAGCTTAATTATATAGATGATATAATTAAAACAACTCTTCCATTAAATCTAAGACTAATTTGTATTAAATAGTTTAACATTTTTTTTATCGTTGCATGGAAAGTGAGATATTATTATTTTAGCTTTATAATACGATGTAAACTATAAAGTAAAGAATGTAAAATAGTTCCAGCTTCACGCTGTATCTCGCACACAGCCGAGTGAGTAGAGGGAACCTAGTGTTAAGACACTCAGTTTCTCATTTTTCACCGGAATTCAACACCACGTTTTGCCTCGATACCAGTGCGAAGAAATGTAAATATTAATTTAAACAAATATTTTCTTTCCTCGAATGGGAATCGAACATACACGCTATCGCTTACAGTTTCCACGCTTGTATCCTAGCGCCAGGACTGGCCTATATTTAGTGATTATTTAATTATATCTATTTATATACAAAATAAAGAAAGGTCCTCGAATGGCGACCACGTCGTCAAAAGGAGTACAGGCCGCCCTCCAACCAGGTGGAACGACGACGTCAAGAAGACAGCGGGAACCTGCTGGATTCAAAGGGCGGACGGAGTGGCGAGCATTGGGGCCTAAGTCCAGCAGTGGACTATAAAAGGCTGATGGATGTATGGATATACAAAATAGCACATACATATATGAGTAATGAAAATGAGGGTTTCGTTCACAAAACCCTCGGTCTACCACATTCAGTTCTCGTACAGAGGAGATATTACGTACCGTATTACAAATATAAGCGTACTATACGGGGAAACATAACTAACTGGATGATTCGACAATCTGCATACTGTAGGTACATTTGGGTTCCTGTTGGCAGGCGTCGAGCTTAGTGTATACAATATAATTCTCACCAACTTTATAGGAGCTTTATGTGTTGTTTTACATATGTGAGTACTTACTTAGAGAACTTTGTGTGATAGTCGAGTTTCCGTTTTTCAACCGACACAATATGTCTTGCTGAATGGTGGAACTTAACGCCGCGCCTTGCATACGACAAGACAGGCTATTACAGGCTGAGGCCATTCGTATTGCAACGCTTCTAGCGTTTGATTCTAAACTCGACAGGTTGTAGGTTCAATTTCCACTGGAGAAAATGAAATATTAAATATTTTCATTTCTTCGCTCTAGCATCGAGGGAAAATCGGAAAATGGGCAACTGAATTAACACTAGGTTCCCTCTGCCTACATAGCCAAGTGCGGGATACAGAGTGAAGCTAAAAAAAGTTAAGTATAATTAATGGTTGCTTATTTCATGGCGCAAGGAAACACTTCTATAATTATATAGTTTCTCTATACTAGACGTTCGTTGGTCTAATAAGGTAAAACAACACGTCCCCGTTGTTAAAACCCTCCTTATTAATTAGGGCGGCGTTGATAGTAATCGTGAAAGTTGCAAAGTCTCGGGTCAAGATGTTTCCTTTTGTTATATTCGCATTGTTTTTGCTTAGAAAATCTTGTAATTTATTTGTATAGGTAATTGTGTAATATGTTACTTTGAGGTAGAATTTCAATAAAATAAAAATGTTAGCAAAGCAGGATATTAAGCTTTTTAATAATATTTTTTAAACCTTAAATAAGCATTAGTTGAAATATGAAATATATATATAGTTATATGACAATATATGCACACTATATCTTTTACATGGCAGGGTAGGCAGAGGAAAGCTTAGAATCTATTGTTTAGACATTTCTGTTTCCCAGTTTTCGTTGAATTCTGGAGGCACTGCGTGTTGGGTGGGTCAGGAAATGAAAATATTAAATATTTCGTTACCTCGAGTGGAAATCGAATCCACAACCTGCGTATACAGCGGCACGCTTGCGTGGCCTCAGTATAATTAAAATAATCTATATTATATTAAAACAATTTATTTCATCGGCAAAGTAAATACGATAAACTGAATATTTTATCGATTTCTCGATTTGCACTCACTTAAAACATCTACTACTTCCTAAGAACTTGGACTGCCTAACTTCAGAAAGGAAAATTTATTCTGTTTATGTTTTTAGTCTAAATAACAAAAGGTCAAACGTTAAGAACATCATGCAAATTAGTGATGAAATATTCATTTTCTCTTCTTAGTTGGTAAAGGATTTGAATATTTTAGTTTTATGTAACGACACAAAGAGGTTTAATGGCAAATAAAACATGAATTTGCTTACTTACTAATTTTGCCTAATTTTATTCATTTTTCTTTTAATTATTATGTGTTTTTTTTAACCGACTTTTGTAAGAAAAGGGAGATATCAATTCGACTGTATTGTTTTTTTAAGGTATTTTTAGTTACAACTAAGTCACTTCTTATCGATGTACATACGCTTTCAAACTGTTGGAACTCCACTAACAGACAGAATTATCCAAGATGGAATGTTTTCATGTGTACTACTATACATATATAGATAAAAAAAATATTGCAATATTATAAAGCGGGAAAATAAAAAGTGAAATTTTAAAAAGTAGGAAGTACATTTCATAGGAAACAGATAGTAAATTTAAAGAATGAAAAAATTATATTAATAATAGGGTATCAAAGCTTGAGTATACTAAAATAAGAAAAAATTAATGCAATAAATAAATTAATCGTTAATTTGTTGTGTTATAAATATAAATTAATTTAAAAAAAA
This sequence comes from Heliconius numata, assembly GCA_016802625.1. Taxonomy (NCBI): domain Eukaryota; kingdom Metazoa; phylum Arthropoda; class Insecta; order Lepidoptera; family Nymphalidae; genus Heliconius; species Heliconius numata. The sequence continues at coordinate 10,447 of JAEBDU010012818.1, forward strand.
AAATAGGTTCATTGCAGCTTTGCAAACTAGGGCTATATATACAGTATTATATTTAACCAAAACTTGTGAGTAATAAAAAAATTGGAAATAGCTATGCTTATCTTGTTTTCAGGTATACCGTATAAAAATATGAAAAAGCGTGCAAGGATTTTTCAAAGTCCAAATTCGACGTATTCAGATGAAAATTCAATAGCAGAAACACATTCGTTATGTAAAACGAGGTGGTGGATACGTTCGTACACGCTACGCGGTCATCAAACTTTGTCCACTACGGCACTACGGCTCGGATGCGGGTGGGTTTATCCGATTTTCTCATGTTTACAATTTCTGTACGATTTTCGACATGGGATAGGTTTTTGCTTCAATGTGCAAAACATTTTTTCTTTGTATTTTTGGGGTTCCGTATATGAAAAGAAAAAAATATAGCCCTTAAAGGATCCAACAACAACATGTTGTTTAGAAACGAAAACGGAGTGTTTTAATATTAGGTTCCCTTTGCCTACCTTAGCAGGATGCGAGATACGGTGTGAAACTAAAAAACAAAAAAAAACTTTATAAGTGAAATTAAAAGAACTTATAGTATTGATATACATATATCATGTATTAAATTAAAAAAAAAGAAATCTTCATAATAATATTAGTAACAATTAAATAAAGAACTAAAGCTGTATCTAACAGCTAGTGTAAATAATAGCCGAGGCTTTGCCGTGACTGCAACGTACACGCTTAACGTAATACGTGTCTAGCATCTCTTAAAACAACTTGGTGATTTGTCATCCTAGCACAGCACTACACGTTTTAAGTTAAATACGATATAAAGAAACGAAAATAACTTGCGGCGTTGAGTTCCGCCACTCAAGACGAAATGTCCAGAATTCGGCATGTTGAAGAAGAAAAATAAAAAAAGCTTTCTTGACGTGATTTTTCAGACTCACGTGGTGTAGTATATGTCTATAGCTTCTCATGAAATGGACTATGCAACAAAAAAAATTCTACCCGAACCAGTCATTCTTGAGATTAAATTCAACTAAAAAAATTCGTAGGATTTATAATATTAGTTTATTTTTTTATTTATTTTTTCCTGCCAATGCTATACAAGTTAATTGGTACTAAAACCATTATTTTTATCAAAAATCAAACGCCTGTATTTTAATCACAACCATGTCTCTACCAATCTGTTAGAACACTAGAATTTCTACTAAAACTGCCTTGTGGTTGTGGGTTCGGTCCCCACTCGAGGAAGTGTAATGTTTATTTACGTTTATATTTCCATTTATTCGCTCTGGTGTCGAGGCAAAGCGCGGCGTTGAGCTCTGCCACTCAACACGCAATCCCTCCAGAATTCGACAGAAAGTGGGGGACGGAGTGTCCTAACACTAGGTTCCATCTGTTTCCTACCCTGCTGTGTGCGGGATACAGTGTGTAGTTGATTTTTTTTAATAAAAATATATATCTATTTTATAGGTCACTCTATCACATTCTCGCAATGCAAAACATATTCCTCTGGTCTCAGTACTTGGCAACCTAAGTTTAGATTAACCTACATATTTTAAATTCCCCGATAGTGCCTCTTTTGTTTGTAGTGTCTCTTTTTGTTTGATTGTTAAGGGTTGGCACCACGTTGTCACCAAGATAAACAGGCTTAAATCCAGTAAAGCTGCGCTCTGAAAACTTTTGCTTATCTTTCGAGTTAGGATAACACAAATAACGCACGCACGGATTGGTTGGACGTTGAAGTTCTCGTTGAGGGTTTGTGCTATGAACCCCTCTCTCTCTCTAGATAAATTTACATTTTTGCATAGATATATTCTGTATTAATATTATAAAGAAGAAGTTTGGAAAAGCGCGGTAATCTCAGGAACTATTGGGTCTAATTGTTGTTTCTTTGTTTGGATATTCCGTTTATCCAGAAAGAGGAAGCTAGGCTATACTATACACTACATTAATTGTTGGTTTTATACCTAAAGAAAGGTCGTCAGGGTCGCAGTGACACAAACATGCGACTGTAAGAGCGATGCTTGTGGGTTCGATTCCTTCTTGAGGAAATGACTTATTTAATACTAGCAGACCCGCGAACTTCGTATCGCCTAACAGTCGATTTTTTTTAATATGTATTCTGCTATTCGCGACACCGGGTCAGCTAGTAAGATAAAAAAAATTAAAACTTAAATCATTTTTAATTCTTATAATATTCATTAAAAATTATAATAAAAATAACAATTTCCGATATCTTATTATGATACCTACTTATTATATTTTATTTCATTTTTACTTATTCTAAATTCAGTTTCATTTTCATTGTAGTACTTTATGGTACACGTTATTTTTTGCTTGGTTATCTGGCGCGTAAACAAACAGAGCAGATGGTTTTCTAACACAGGAATTAGCAACATACAACAGACCATGCGAGAAACATGAGTTTTCTATATTAATACCACAAACACTTAATAACTGCCCCTGGGATTTGTTTATAGTCATTGCGAAAGCACGCTGTACTATAAACTGTAGTCTTTAGCTCGAATGGTATGTCAGTCGAAATCATTGGGTGCCCCGCATCATCAAAAAGTCTTCTCCTTTATACTTTCCTTTCAATATGATTGCTTTTATTACGTTATTCATTATTTTTTTATCACTAATCGTGTGCCGTTACAAAGTTTCAGTTGGTTAATATTTCGCAACATTATAACTACACATTCAAGCCTTAATTGAAGGCTGTGAGGCGGCAGTCTTAGCAAATCAAGTGAGTTTAAAAATTCCGGTGGATAGTTCACGACATCATCTTCATTAGTTGCCATATCAACTGACTTATGTGTCCTTATTTTGCCAGGAATGCCATCTTGAAAATTTATATATAATTCATTTACATCAGTGTGTTTGGCAGCCAGTAAAGCTCTTTCGCACAACCAATTATGGAATAAATAATCAGCAACATTTCAGCAACATTTAGAAGCGCTTTATGAATGAGTTCATCTTTTGATTACGTTAACTGACAAAAACTATCAGGAAAGGTGATGCAGCCAGTCAGCGCATATATAGGAAGTTTGCCATTACCAATATCAATGAGTTGTTTAGAGAATATGTCTCCAGATAGATCATTTTGCAACATGACACGCATATTCTTGCTTAAATGTAATACCTTGACATGTTTCCACAATTTCGAGGACTTTAAACATCTCAGCAACTCAGCTTGCATTGAACGTGGGACAACTGGCAATCCTCGTCCTTATAATAAAATCATTGCGCCACCAAATTGATTGGGAAACTGAGTTTTTACAATAACCTTACAATATTGGCAAGCTGAGTTCATAGATCCAATAGTAACACAGCTGTAGGTACTGCTGGCATCAATTGATATATCGTAACAAA
>JAEBDU010012820.1:0-27946 GCA_016802625.1 Heliconius numata
AATACAATTAAATAATCGAAGTTTATTAATACGATACGGCTAATCGATGTCTCGATTACACTATTCGATTAATGAAATAACGAGAGATATCGATACTGAACACCGTGGAGCTCAATTAGAAACTTTAATAACAGTACTGATTCAATTGAGTTAATGTACGGACGGAGAGTGACAGATAACTATCGGTTTTCTCTCTACATATTAATTTCACGCTCGATAGGCGCCTACAGGAATACTTCATTTCTATGCAATTTTAATCAAGGAGTATGCAGTTTATATTACTTTATTATTTCATAATTCATATAAAAACGAGTTAAATTCAATATAGATTATAAAATCATTTTTCTGGAAAGCCAGAAGGAACATAGCTACAGTTATTTATTTCTTTACATTTTGTTATATCAGTTTCACGCTGTATCCCGCACTCAGCAGGGTAGGCAGAGGGAGCCTGATCTTAAGACACTCCGTTTCCCACTTTCTGCCGAATTCTGGAGGCTTTGTGTATTGAATGGCAGAACTCAACGCCGCGGTTTGCCTCGACACCAGAGCGAAGAAATGGAAATATAAACGTAAATAAATATTTCACTTGCTCGAGTGGGGATCGAACCTACAACCGTCGCGTTACAGTCACACCCATGTGCCGCTGCGCCACGACGACCTTAATTTAATAATTTTATTGCATATATTTATTTTATTTTAATAAGCTAATAATTATTACTAAGCAAGTAGTTATTGCTTAACATATTAATTTTATCTATTATGACCTTTTAATGTTAAGTCTAACACTATTAAATATAATTTTAACAGCACGTAATTACGTAAAACCTTTCAACTACATCAACGATTATAAGTGTAAAATATGTTACAAATTTAATACTTACTAATTTGCATAAACCTTATTGGTTTAATTAAATTTATACTTATGTAACACCTTTAATTACGAACATATCTATATACAAATTATAAAGTGCTTACAATAGTCTATTTGAATAAGCCGATTTAACTATTAAATATTTATTAAATACTGCCCGAATATGTCTATTAATAGCAACTGCAGTAGACAGATAAAAAAATAAGCAAACTTTATCATTTATTACAATATACAAAGCCATATAAAATATAATAGCTTTAGGTTCTAGGTTCTGGTTAACAGACTATAACATACATAAATATATATATTAAATAATGAAAAAATAATTTATTTCTACAAACAAAGTCTATCAAGATTCTGAAGGGTTGCCTTAGAGCACGACCGACCAAGTCTTGCCCTACTAGAGATGATAAGAGCAGTACTAATGGAAGATTTCATCACATCATTCTGTGTGTCAGCTGTCTACTTAATTACTCTTAAACTTAAATTTATTTTTAATGCCTTCCAGTCATAGTTGAGGGACGAACTGGTTCAAAATTATTTTGTTATGAATCATATTAAACTTCAATGTTTGTTTTAGAAAATGAAACGTTTAATATTTTCATTTCATAATTGATAAAACAATTACGAACAAGCACTTAACCCATATAGACTCGCCGTGCCCAAATGGGTACACCTACAAAAGTACCCTTGTTTTTTTTATATTTTTATTTTTATGCAGTTTATGTCTAGAATTGTAAAGATAAGTAGTATATCCTTATGTTGTAGCCGTAAAATCCAATTAAAAATTTTTTACAATCGTTCATTTCGTGCCTTTTGTAAAGCTGTTTCACGAAATCTGTGAAGGCAAAATGTAAGTATATTTATTTTTAAATTTTTGAAAGTATATTTATTTTTAAATTCATTTGTTTTGGTACAAAACATACTTAAGTACTTAGTATTCTATGTAATATAATTACATTTGATTAGAAAAGAAGAGTCGTAATAGGACAAATTCAACTTTTACGATGCTGTCCCCAATTGGGGCCAATGGGCACATCAGAGGTCAATTTTTATGTTTTTATATGCATGTCCATCCAAAGTTCATAATGACTCTTAGGATATTTAGCGATCGCAATGAATATAAGGGTCTTCAAGAAGCAATCGCAGTTGTAATTATTGAAGAAAAAGACTTCGGTGAGGTATATTTAGTTGCGCTGCCTCTAAAACCAGGTGTGGTAATCGACGAAGAAAAAGATGTAGATATACAAAGCACTGCTAATCTGCCTGCTTACTAATAGAAGCATTTATCAACCTTTTGCTAAGAGACGTAGAGGAACCGTAATCTTGAGCAACCCCGTTGGTGTAAAAGTGATCCAACTACGACTAATATACAAGGTCGTCTTGAGAAATTTAAGAATTGTTAAAAGATGAAACTCAGCAGTAAAGGATATGCAAAGAAAAACCGCGCCGATTTTGATTTCTGCTTTTACCAAGTTAACTAAATTTTATTAGTGCGAAGGTTTTACAGTGTGGTATGGGAGGGGTTGATCAGGCTGATCAATCTTTTTACCTATATAGCAATGCTGTACGTGACAAAAAATGGTGGTGGGTTTTATCCACACATACATAGGATCTTGCTGTTGCAAATTCGCGGCACCTGCACTTGCTAACTAATATAAACAGGATAGATTAGCTTGATTTTTTCGTTACATCGCTCGTCACGATTTAAGAGACGAAAACATCAACGTATTTATGCGACCAGCAGCTTCTGCAGTACCAAGTCTGCAGCACCACGGGGTAGACCACTACTCCCAAAAATTTTGCTAGCAACTGAGACGTGCAATGTGCCATAAAAAAAACGCGTTAATAGTGTAAAAAGTGTTATAAAACATTTCGTGTCACAAAAATAGTTTCGAAAATTTTGATACTATATGTGCCCATTGGCCCCATTTAAGGACGGCATTTTTTTTATATTTAAATAAAAAAATATTAATTTTTTTTTACGTTTTTTATTTTCTTACATCGATATCTATCAATTATTACCGAAAAAACCTTTGATTTACTGCCAGTTTGGCTATGGGTCTAAATGGGTTAATGTTAAGGGAAGCTTACGAAAAACAATAACGAAAACTGTAATTAAATCATTTGCTCCGTTTCGGGGCTAGTGTAAACAAAAGCATAAACAAACAAAAATTTTAAGAAACATTGTTTTTCCGTTATTAAATGCCAACTATAACATTTTATTTTACTTATCTTACATGTACAGACACCGATCCGTTACACATTTTATTATATGTAAAGATTAAAGGCATATTATCTTTTCGTATCAATTAAAATATTAACATAATTTTTTAATTAATTCTAAACTGGTCTATATAAACTTCCAATGTAATCCAAATACTAGCAGTATTTCATAATAATTTCTTTAGATACATCTAAAAGTATTTAAATGAAGCAAAGCGCATAGTATAGGAAGTGAACGGCGATAAAGTGACAAGTCAATCTCGGTGATTGATCGACTTCAGCGCTATTAGGTCGTAGCTGTGATACCTATACATTAATAATATGTATTTTTTTTTAACTTTCTAACAACTGATAAATATAATTATATTTATATTTATGAATGCTAAACGATGTTGTAAAAAAAATAGATTCACGCTGTATCCCGCACATAGCAGTGTAGGCAGAGGGAAAGAGAACCTAGTGTAAAGTCATTCTGTTTCCCACTTTCTGCTGAATTCTAGAGACACCAGACACCAGAGCTTATATTAAATATTCCATTTCCTTCCAAAACTCCATTGCAATTTTCCACACTATTCCAATTTACTTTTAATTATTAATATTGGAAAACGAATATTTTGTCGTTCAAGCGGGCGAAGCCGCAGGTTGCTAGTATCTTACTACAATTTGACTGGCAATACAAAAAGATTATAAAATTTTCCCATTCCAATATGACAAGGTAAATCAGACAAACAACAAAACGAGAAGACAATTAATATATGCGTCAGCTCTCTGATTATACAAAGTGCGAAGCCTAGTTGTTCCTTTCACCTTTGTAGGACCGCGTGCACCTGCTTTATGCGGTGGTGAGACAATGGAGAAAATGGCACGGAAAACAAATAGATTGGAAATATATAACTGGGAGATATATATTTCCAATATGGGATGAAATAAATGCAACGTGTAGGTATTTTTCGTCAACATTAGTGAGAGATTCTTATATACTTTTGCTATTTCTACTTCTTTTTCATTACTTCTGTAGTTTAGAGATAAAGGAATATATTATTACTAAAATTATTACTATAGTCCAACACAACGATGCAGTGGTAGAATATAATTTCATTTGTGCCTGCATAACATAAATAAATTTCAGCTTCACGGTGTATCCCGCACTCAGCAGGTTAGGCAAAGGGAACCTAGTGTTAAGACACTCCGTTCCTCACTTTCCACCGAATTCTGGAGGCATTGTGTGTTGAGTGGCGGAAGTAGCGAAGAAATGAAAATATAAATTTAAATAAATATTTCATTTCCTAGACTGAGGATCGAACCCACAATCACTCGCGTTTATAGTCACCCTTTGTGCAACTACTGTCCTATACAGGGTAAATAAATTTAATAAATATAAAACAATTTATAAATAAAATGTTTAAAAGATTTCTGTCTCTTAAACAGCCACGACGAAACAATAAAAGGCAGAAAGCCAGTACCACAGAACACTATTAGGCTGACATTCGTGAGAACCGCGTCCATTTCTGCGCGCGCGCATCTCCTTGCCCGACCGTTCATTGTATAGATACGAGTGACGGAACAAGAGACAGTTATAGCGCTAATGCACTTCCTCATCAGGGAGTAACTGTTGGATGCAGAGATGGTATCTTCAGATTTCGCACAATATATGGAAATTTGCTTGAGGAATATTAGAATTGCCATTAAGAGTCTGTGGTTTTGATAATTCCTTTGAAATGTGATAATGGTATCACGTTTATATTATATCGTATTAGCGTTATAAATGTCAGCTTCACGCTGTATCCCGCAAACAGCAGGGCAGACTTAGTGTTATGACATCTCAGAATGCATGTTGAGTGGCAGAACTCAACGCCGCGCTTTGCCTCGACACCAGAGGGAAGAAATAGAAATGTAAACGTAAATAATTATTTCATTTCCTCGAGTGGGAATCGAACCCACAACCGTCGCGTTATAGTCACACCTTGTGCCGCCACGACGGCCTTTATAAATAAATGTGACAGTAAATATATTTAAAGCTTTAAGAAGTATACTTTTGAATGGAAGTGTCTAAATACAAAGGTTTCTGGATACATATGTGTGAAATACAGAGTGAAGCTGCAAAAAACACTATTGTAACAATCAAAACTTCATTATTAATTAGTTGGACCGGGAAAAAAAAATGATAGTAAATAAAAAAAAAATATACAAATATTTAGTTAAGTTGATACAATTAACATACATAATTTAATTCTAATGGTAAATTAAATGTCAACACCAATCAACCCACCCAACTGGAACGGAATATTTTAACACTTATTAATAATTTGTTTAACGACATTCTCGTCTAAGGTGAAATCACTTCCTTCCGTTATCTATTAAAATTAGTCTAACATTGTTCTAACAAGCGTCACACTCTAATTAATATAATATATGTATTTAAAACATAAATGAAAAGTAATGCGAAGACAACGGTAGTTTAATTAGACTTTAGATTGTAATCGCTTATACTAGCGGCCCGCCCGCGGCTTTGCCTGCGTGAACTACGTTATTATTAATTTCTGTCCATGAGTACCTATGCCCTATAAATGACGTCTATGCAAAATTTGAGACTCCTAACATTTGTAGTAACGAAGTTTCATACAAACTTTCAACCCCAAAAACAACCCCTTAGATGTCCTATATTGCAAATTCCCGTCTTAGCGAGCACGTACGTCCTATAAATAACTCCATTGCAAAATTTGAGATTCCTCTAGCACTTGTAGCTTCTGAGATTTCGTGATAAGTGAGAGACCTTTCGATTTTATATACGATATATAGATAAGATTTATATCTAATATTGTTTCCGATTACAATCTTTTCTCTATATTACTTTTATAGTGAAATTCTTTAATTATATTTCTTATTGCGACATTTTACAAGTTAATAGGTCATTTAATGGCAAAATAATATTTTAAAAGCTTTTCTTAATTATACGAAAGCTTGTAGAAGTAATAAGGCCAGTCGTTGCTCAGGGACAGAAGCGTGTGACGGTAAGCACGACAGGTTGTGGGTTCGATTCCCACTTAAGCAAGAAAAATATGTAATATTTTCATTTCCTCGCTCTGGTAGAGCGATGTTGAGTTCCACCATTCAACACACAATGCCTCCAAAATTCGGCGGAAAGTGGGAAACGGAAGCGTGTTAATGGGAACTAAGAGTCTTAACACGAGGTTTCCAGGTTCCCTCTTCATACCCTGCTAAGTGCGGGATAGAACGTGAAGCTAAAAACGTAATTTTGATCGGAAAAAGGAAATTCCCGCTACAACTAGCTCTCACATATAAACACCATCTAATTTACAATACGCCCGCCACTCAAGTTAATGCTAACTTAGAGATAAGCGGCGAAGACGAGATATTTTAATTAACTTTTCGTAATTTATATCTCACTGGAAGCTAGGAAGGTAACGACGGCTCGTGATTGCCTGTAAGCGTCTCGATCTCGATAGCGTGAACACGTCAACTGCTTTCAAATTTACTCATCTAGAATGATCTAAGAATAAATAAGTAAATCAGCTTCACGCTGTATCCCGCACACAGCAGGCAGAGGGAATCTAGTGTTAAGACACTTCGTTGCCCATTTTCCTTTGAATTCAAAATTAATTGCGTGTTGGGGGGTGAAACTCAACGCTAAGCCTTTACCTCGACATCAGAGTACAAATGAAAATTTTAAATATTTCATTTCCTCGAGTGGGAATCGAACCCACGATCAGTCTTGTTTACAGTCGCACGCTTGCCGATGGCTTTTAATAATCAAAGAAGTTTATAGTTTTCTTAATATCTGTATTACATAAGATTCTTGAGAAGGTTCATTATTAATACTATGACTCTATATTTTGAAGTTAAAAGGAATAAGGAAATGAGTCAGAACGAGACTGTCTTCATAGAAACAGAGTGACTTAACACTAGGTTCCCAAGTTTCTTCTGCCTACCCCTATGTGCAAGATACAGCGTGAAACTAAAAGAAAACGCCTAAATGTATACATTTACTAAGTAGAACAGCACTCAAGTACATATCACTTGACATTTACCCCAATCTTTTCGTCCCCTCTAACGGACCTCGTCGTGATTGCTGGAGAAATGCAAAGATTGTGAGATGAATGATAGTCTAGCACACCCTAATTGGAACACCAGGGCCAGGCATACTTTTGTATTCAATTTGATTTTGAGATTTTGCAATTTAGCATAAACGTGACGATAACGAGAGATAGTTTTAACCTAATAAAATAAACTTAACCTTAAAAATTTCAAACATTTTCAGTAGAATAATGGAAACAAATAATTTCATCATTAAAACACAAAATCAAAATCAATATATAAAAAGGTAACTTCGTTCAAAATCTACAATTCAGTAATATAGTTCTAATACATAAGACATAAGGAATAACTAAAAATCTCTTTCAAGTTCCTTTATATTATGTTTAAAAGAAAAGAGTGGAGAAATGTATAATATTATCTAAATCAAAGGCAGTTTCACTAACCCTAATGCCCTGACAGAAATGCCCGCACTGACAGATGCATGAGATTGTGAAATGAATGATAGATACTGGAGGGAGTTCCCCCCTAATTGGTAAAGATTAACTTTTACTTTGAACTCGAGATTAGTTGTTTTGAATAAATCTTTAATTTCAAAGTTCAGTTAAGCTTTGGCATAAACGCTACGTAAGCATAAAATAAGTTCAAAAATTGAAATATGCGTTACAAAAAATGCTATGAAAAGTAATTTTAATCTTCTATATTTATGAAAGTACCTACTTATTAAAACAAGAATATCTTTAATATTAACGTTTTCAAGTTTTCAAAAATTTATGTACCTACAAAATGCCAAAAAAAAAATTTTAAGATGGAGACTGACGCAACTGACATTTTAGATTTACTAAAAAAAATATTTTTATATATACTAAAAAAAATAAAATCAATTCCATGTAAAATATAAACTTAAAATAAATAACCCTAGAAATATCTTATATACAAGTTTCCAGTAGTAATATATAAGATTCCATCCTATAAACATTCAATTCACTACACTCTATTACGAAGATTACTACAAAATGGTGATATTACGGGGATTACGTAAGATAAGACTATTACTTACAGCTAACTGCAGGTGGAGTTTCAATTCGATTCTCATAATAACAATCAACGGGTAGAGAGTGAACAGAAAATGGAGAATTAATAAAGTATATTTAGTTCAATTGAATTTATTTCCTTTAATTTAATATATACGATCATTAATCTTATGTTATGTCATTAATTTAATATTAACTTTATTTAACTTCCCGCTTTATTCTACATAGCAGAGGTCGTAATGCCAAGACACTCCGTTCTCCACATTCAGAGCATCATACCTGCAAGACAAGTTGCTTATGAACTTTCGCCCAACTAGTGTAATTTAAGAATTTGTGCATTGAATTGCGGAACATAAATAAAACTTGCGGAAATTATTAAATTTTCATTAATATTGTATCTTGACAGATTAGCTGTAGTGTCTAGACAAAAAGCGCGGCGTTGAGTTCCATGTTGAGTGAACATGCAATGCACCCAGAATTCGGCGAAAAGTGAGGAACGGAATGTCTTAACACTAGGTTCCCTGCCTACCCTGCAGTGTGCGGGATACAGCGTGAAGCTGCTGTACTATTTATTAAAAAAAATAAAAAATCTAAATATATGTTCAACTCGTCAGTACATTCAAGTTTCAACACACTATTATCGCAAGGTATTTGTGGTAACCGTTAATTGCATGCACTCCATTGAACTTAATAAATGCCTGTATAAATATACATGTTGTTACCGTTTCCATTTCAACGCCTATTTAACTTCCTTGTAAAAATTATAATTTATGCTTTAAACTGTTAACTTAGCGTTCATTGAATATAAAGAATGAATATAAAACTTTAAAAGATTATAGATAATACTGTAAATTCTTTTTATTAGCTTTACTCTATATCACGTAAATAGCAGGGTAGGCAGAGGAAACCTCCGTTCTCCATTTTCCACCGAATTCCGGAGATATTGCATGTTGAACAGAGCGAAGAAATGAAAGTATTAAATATCACACATCCTCGAGTGGGTATCGAATCCACAACCTCTCGCACTAACAGTCAAACATTAGAACCCTTGCGTCAATACTGGCTGAATGTAGATAGTGTTAACTTGCTAGTTTTAATAAAGATAAAGAATTTATTTTAGAATGCCTATAAATTAAATTCCCACATATAAATTCTAGTAGTTATGGAAGTACCTATTACATAATAGAAATGTAGTTGTTCATTTCATATCAAATTTACAGGTCAACAAAACTAGAACGGATCTCTGTTACCTAGTAAAGCAGGAAATTAAATCAAAACTATTGCGGTCAGCTGATGGTTCATTTGAAGGATGTAAATTTGAAACTAATTGAAATATTATTTTTTTATTATCAGCTTCACGCTGTATCCCGCACTCAGCAAAGTAGGCAGAGGGAATAGCCTAGTGTTAAGGCATTCCATTCCCCACTTTCTGCCGAATTCTGGAGGGATTGCGGAGGAAATATAAACGTAAAAAAATATTTAAATTAGCGGTCCTCGCATATTCAATCCCACATTGCATTATTTGCATCGTTCCAGATGCACTTTCAAACGGTTAAATAACTGGAACCTTTAGGGAATTAGAAAATTAAATAAAATTAAATCAGCTTTACGCTGTATTCCACACACATCAGGGTAGGCAGAGGGAACCTAGTGTTAAGACACTCCGTGTGCGCCTGGACACCAGGCCGAAGAAATGAAAATAAATATTTTAATTCCTCGACTGGAGATCGAACTCACAACCGTTGCGTTACACACCCTTGTGCCCCTAATCCACGACCGCCTCTTCAAAATATATGTTAAATAATTCCAATTATATTTTATTTAGGTCAGAAACGTCTATCAAAATTAACAACACACTTTCAAACAATAAGTGAAAGGACATCAAATCGCACCATATCTCACCCACTAAACTAATAACGATGTATCCCGTTATTTCGTGTAAAGGATGCCATTATACGTGACGTGACGTGACCGAATTCTCCTATTGACTATTAATATTAGAAACGGTAATTTTATATTCCCTAAAGGCGACTCGTGGGATTGGGGCACAAGTGTGTGTAAACGTGACGGGTTGTGGGTTCGATACCCACTGGTGGAAATAAAATATGTACATATTTAAATTTTTATTTTCGTTTCTTCGGCCTGGTGTCGTGGCGCTCAGGAGTGTCTTAACACTAGGTTCCCTCTGCCTAATCTGATGTGTGTGGAATACAGCGTAAAGCTGATTTAATTTTATTTAATTTTCTAATTCCCTAAAGGTTCCAGTTATTTAACCGTTTGAAAGTGCATCTGGAACGATGCAAATAATTCAATGTGGGATTGAATATGCGAGGACCGCTTGTCGCATATAAATAAGGGTTTTGTGGTGTAGGCAGGCATTGTAGGTCGTCAGCGTGATAGTACTGCGATAGGCTTCATGTCATAAGTCTAAGAAATAGTCTGTAGGGTGTAAGACTGTATTGAATACTTGTTCGTTATACAGGTGTTTCGTATTGCAACTATCGAGATAAACTTCCATTTTATAAATTTTGATATTTATGGTATGGTAAATATTAAATAGTATTAGAATATTAGTTTTTGTGTAGTTTTGTAGGTATTATTGCCTCCAGAATTCGGCGGAAAGTGGGGAACGGAGTGTCTTATCACTAGGTTCCCTCTGCCTACCCCGTTATGTGCGGGATACAGCGTGAAGCTGATTATAAATCATATATCTATAATATGAAAATATATTTAACGTATATTTTGAATGGCTCATTGGGTAAGTTCAATGTTATAACATAAAAAAAATTACACTGCTTTCTAATAAAATGAGAGCACAATAATATTCCAATTTTTTTACCGTCAAATAGAAAACTTAAATAAATAAAAATGTTTAAGTTTAGTATTATTAATTTTATTATTTCAAAACAAATTAAATAAACTTATTTTTTTTATTTGGTAAATGACAACAGATTCTTTTTTCAGCTTTATTGCAAAAACATCGTGATATTTGAACATTTAAGTAGTCAATACTTTTCAAACGAAGATAAAATCCCTATATAAGTAGTACAAAGATCAATAAAAATTTACATATCTCGTCATTTGCATATATTAAGCCCACGTGATAGGATAATAAAGAATGTATGTACATTTAAAGATATCTGATTTCGCGTCAATCTGTACTGGAACTGTAACAATATGTTTTTTATCTGTGGATATTATAATCCTTTCGAAATTGATAAAGCTTGATAAATTGATGGTAGTTTAGAAAAGGGTTGCCATATCGTTTGATATATTAATTATGTTCCACCCTTCATTATTAAATAGGGATGCGCAATGTTTGCCAGATGTAAATTAGGTAACATCCATTTTATTTATTTAGAATTCGAAATTTAATTTTTACGTTTACAAATTGGATAATGGCATAAAAGAAATTATTTTTTATCTGTAGTTGTATCTTTTGTATGTACTTTTCAGATTATTAGTATTATTAAATAAAAAAGGTATAAAATATATAAATCAAAACAAATCAGATTTACGCTGTATCCCGCATACAACAGGGTAGGCGGAAGGAACCTAGAGTTAAGCCACTCTCTTCCTCACTTACCGCCGAATTTTTCGAGACATTGCGTGTAAAGTGGTGGAACGCAACGCCAGGCTATTGCCTTGGTGCCAGAACGATGAAATGAAAATATTAAAAAGTAATAATCCATTCCCTCGAGTGGGGATCGAACCCACAGCCTTCGTATAATAGCCAACCTGCGCCAAGACGATCTATTAAAAAAATATATCAATTACAAACAAACAATACCTTTCATTGTTAAAAATAAACGAAACACGTAATAGCTAGTTTTCTTAGTCACAAAAGATTTATAGATAACTGACAAGTTAAGCCTGTGGCAACAGATGGCGCCGCGGCCATTAATTTTCATTACCGTCTCTAACAACAGCAGTTATTTCCTCTATAAGAAAATATTTATTTATATACACATCTATGAATCTCGTTGTAACATTATACTGATAAAGTAAGGGACTTTGCATACAAGTACTACGCAAAAACATTGATAGGATGGCTTGTGGATACTTGTTTTCTTATACCTGGATAAACTTAGGTAACTTAGGTATATATAATTTATGTTCTTAATGGGAAAAGAGTGTTTTAATACTAGGTTCCCAGGTTCCCTCTGTCTACCTTGCTGATAGGAGTCGTTGATTGAAAATCTCATATTGTTTCTTACATTAATATCGACAATAATCTGCAATCGACAAACTGCTGAAGCTTACCTGGAACAAAATGAAAAGAATAAATATAAGAATATAATTCTAAAAGATTAAATAAAATTATAATAACAGAAAAATATAATACAAAAACTACATGCAAATGTTTCTTATTTTACACGTAACGTTTAGTAAACCTGGCAATTAAGTTTCTAGTTATTATAGGTGTTTATATAATGTATGTGTAATTACAGCAAACAAAATGCCTTTATCAGGCTATTAATAAAATTCTTTACTAGTTTTTCCTCTACTTTATTTTCACGTTTAAAATAACTATCATTAGAGTCGGAGAAAACCTTATGTTAAGATAATTGAGACACTGCGGGTTCAGTGGTGCAACTCTACGCTATACATGGTTCACCATATCAGTGGAACCCACGATCATCGCAGTCCAACGCCGTCCTAATACCACGACTAACTCTAACAATTATACTTGTTTTATATATTATACAATTTTTTTTCAGCTTCACGCTATCCCGCATAAAGCAGGACAAGCATAGGGTACTTAGTGTTAAGACACTCCGTTCCCAATTTCTCGCCGATTTTGTTGAGACATTACGTGTTGAGTGGCGAAGAAATGAAAATATTAATAAATAATAACTCATTCCCCCATTTCTACAACTCATATAACCGCCGTGTTACATTCACATGCTTGTATCACTACGAAGCTCTCAACAAAGTAAAATATTAATATAATATTAAGAGAGAGAGAGAAGAGAACTGTGTGTGTGTTTATAAATAAAGACAGAGAGATGAACATAACACATACAAAAACTAATACAATAACAAATAAGACAATATCGCTCCCAAAACAAAGACATGAACAATAACCGGAAAAGGTATGTTTTGATTTAACGATAACTCTAAGTACATTGATAGCCGATATTTGCTAATGTAATGACTCTCTTCCGTTAGATAGAGATCAAATTGGACGTCTTGTCAGTCACGGACAACGCCGGCGACTGAACGTACTTACATTTTATTTATACAACATGTAAATTTTTATGTCAGTCAATATTTAATTATGTTGTTTGCATAGTTGGCTGACACAATAATGATTTTTAAACGTTGTGTACGAGTATATTAAGATTATTCCGAGTATATTAAGATAGCTTAGACTGTAAACGATAGTTGTGGATTTAATTGTGATTCCCCACTTGAAGAATTCCCCAATCGAGATGGAGAGTTTCACTATTCAACACGCAATGACTCGAATTTTGACGGAAATTGTAGTGTCTTGACACTAGGTTCTCTTTGCCTAATTCGCTTCAAACCTTTTGATTCGAATCGTATATATGCGCCATTACAATGTTTCAATTTTTAGTCCTAGTATTTCATATAGTGAGAAGAAAGTGGAGAAGCGGAAATAAATATTTTGGTAGTTAATTAGGCTGAATGAAGAATTATAAACAAATAGAATTTAAGTTAAGCTTTGTAGTGTTTTAGTTTTGTAATTTTTGCATTTAATTTAATTTAATTAAAAAAAAAACGATATGTATATAAGTAGATTTTAAATGTATTTAAACCATATGGCCAATTTTTTAAACGTCAATTATCTAAATATAAAATTAAACAACGCCTATTACGATATCAAAAAAACAAAATCTACCACTCACGCGTAGCGTATACAATGCTGTATTGTTAACAGCGCCAAGCCCAACCGTCCAACAGAACAATGAGGCAATAAAATTATGAGATTTTTGGAGAAAAACAATAAACGAAACGAATGGGTTTATGAGAAATTATGTGATGAATGGATTCACACGTGCCGATTGTTACGGGAGCCGTGGGGGGCGGCGGGTCTACCTACTGAGTGCCGAAAATCCCTCTTCATGCTTCTGTCTTTTGTTTAGGTTTTACCATTTGTTTGCTGGTTTGCAAGCCAACTGTCACTTTTTACAAATGAAATGTTCTATTAAAAGTATGGATCATTATCAAATAATAATAAATATATTATAACTAGTGGCCCGCTCGCGGTTACACCCGCGTGAACTATGTTATTATTAATTTCTGTCTCTATCACTACGTCCTAGTGACGTCTATGCAAAATTTGAGACTCCTAGCATTTGTAGTAACGAAGTTTCATACAAACTTTCGACCCCAAAAACAACCCCTTAGAAATCGAATATTGCAAATTTCCGTCTTAGCGAGCACCTACGTCCTATAAGTACCTCCTATGCAAAATTTGAGATTCATAGCACTTGTAGTTTCTGAGATTTCGTGATGAGTGAGTGACCTTTCGATTTTATATATATAGATAAATTATCCTTAACCGGGGTTGATTGTATAATAGTAGAGTTGATAGGATAATATCTCTAGGTCTAGACAGTAGTGTAGTGGGGGGGGGGGGTTATGCCCCGGGCGCCGTTCATAAAGGGCGCCAAATAGTCCGCAAAACTATTTAAACATACATATGTAATTATATTGTGTTCGTCTGGGGGGCATGAAACTCACACTCACACTTAAAATTCATCAAAAACAACAATAATAATAATTTCTTCCGTATAATTTTCTATTTAATTGTATGTAATTATCTTTGGGTGGCGGAAATTTTCCTACACAAACGCTAACAATATAAATAAATTGTAATAAGTGTATAATAATTTTGACATAGATTGATGAGAACGTATGGCTTAGTGGTCAGAGCGCTTGGATGGTTTCCAAGAGGTATGAGTTGAAATTCGTTTTTTTCTATGAGTAGGTACATACTTTAAAGTCAAATTTGTAATGAGATTCCGAAGAAAGGAAAGGAAAGTCCAACATCTCAGTATATATAGGCAATAGCTTCAGAAACGGAAACTGCGTTCAATTGCAACTTATGAGTCTTGAATCGTCTTCATTAAATTGCTAAATTACGGTCAATAAACCTGCTTCAAGTATTATTCCACATTAGCATAAGTTTGATATTCTGATAAGAAAATGTATAATTTCAACTCTCAATCCTGACTGAGACAATGTATTTAGAAAAACTTGAGATATTAAATAATTACTATTTAACTGGTTATAATAAAACAAAAAAGTATAACGACCAACAGGGGCACAAGCATGTGACTGTAAATCGATTCCCACTCGAGAAAATGAAATATGAAATATTTTAATTTCTCCACTCCAGTGTCAACATAGTGTCTTAGCACTAGGTTCTTAGATTCCTAGGTTCACTCTGCCTACAAAAAAGACTTCATAGATTCTCAATTTTCATAAGAGCAACGACCTTAATCTAACGTCATCTTACTCATCCATTATTTTTTATATACTTTCAGAATAAATATTCACAAGAGTCCAGACACTCTTTTCTTCATACATAAATACTTTTATCGCCAATGGTGTTGCCAATACTAAATATATAAATTTTCTATGCATATTTATGGCAGTAATTCTCCCTCATCACGCGTAGCCGCTAAACAGTCGGTATTAGATTGCGATCGTAAAATATGTCTTAGAGTACGCCTTGGAGCAGCTTTATTAACACCTTCAATACTAAAGTTTTCTTGTATAACATAATACTGAATTTATAATGTAGTATACGAGAAATAGTTAATAGCAACTGTGTATTTGTTAAATAAAATTATAATTATGTACGTAAAAGGTTTATCGCTTATAATGTTGGAAATGTTGATATAAAACTACTTACATATCGTGCTCTAGAATGAAAGTGGCCTAACTTAAAAGTTATATTAGTTTTAACTCGGCAAAAAAAAATTCTACATATTTAAAATACATGTAGATTTCACTAAAATATAGGTAGGGTTACAGATAATTATGAAAATCATAGTAAATCTAAATTTTATCTAACTTTTTTACTATGATACCATTTGAAAATGAAGAATAGAATAGGCTTATTTTTTACATTGTTAAAACTCAAACATCAAACCACGCTGAGAAAGTGAAATCAAAAAATCTACATCTCAATTGACAATCAATGACAAGGCAGAAACGGAGGCATTACAACGCTACTTATATAAATAATTTTGCCACGAAATTACTATGTGCGACCACCCTCTTACTTCTAAGTACAGTTATTTATAATAGAAAGTTTTGACGCTACTACAGTCGTCTTTATTGTGCAATATCTGTAGATGTAATAATAGATTAAAAGAAAAATGGCGAAGGAAGTAGAAACTCTCCTGAAACTCAGTAAAGACACTCGGGAGCTTCACGTCACGGAAATGAAGATGCTGAGGTGGATGTGCGGCGTAACGCGGTCTGACCGCATACGCAACACATTCATTCGAGGTAGTCTTGGGGTCCGTGACGTAGCGGATAAGCTCCAAGAGCGTCGCTTGAGATGGTTTGGCCACGTTACGCGCCGGCCTAAGAACTATGTCGGACGCAAGTGCCTTGCTATACTAGTTCCTGGGGCGCGACCTCCCGGACGCCCAAGGAAGCGCTGGTTGGATGTCGTGATGCAGGACATGAGAGCCAATGGTCTAACCACCGAGGACGCAAAAGATCGTGCAAAGTGGAGTAGGTTAAGTAGGAAGGCAGACCCTGGTAATAGCCGGGATTAATGCCAGGAAGAAGAAGAAGGCGAAGGAAGTAGAAAATATTTCATATAAATTACTCGCTCTGGTGTCGAGGCCATGCCTCCAGAATTCGACAGAAAATGGGGAACGGAGTGTTATAACACTAGGTTCCCTCTGTATACCTTGTTGTATGTGGCATAGAGGATGACGCTAAAACAACATTTTTGGATTATTTTTTACTATACTTACTTATTTTAAAATACGTTTTTTTATATATTTCGCACTTAGGCCTCATTACACACGCGCTTACGCACTATTCATAAACATAACGGGCGCTCACACCAGTCCACTGTAGCGTAAATTTTCGTAAAAAAAACACAATCCCGACCGACATCGCGTTAGAAATCTCAAGAAAGTAGCACGTTGATATGATAACTGTAATTATAAATAATATTTATATTCGAGTGAATGCTATGATTGTACGCGTTTTATTCTTATACCACTTTAACAATCCATTACCGTGGACATTTTTTTTTAAGAAAATGGACATATGGCAAAATAATAATTATTATTAGACGAATATTTTGCTAATATATTATAAAATTTATAAAACTAAATAAAGATCAAGTCTCCAATAAAAGCAAAGCCGGCAAATCGCGGCGTTGAGTTCGGCCACTCAACACGCAATGCCTCCAGAATTCGGAGAAATGTGAAAGTCCCTCCAGAAAGTGGGGAACGGAGTGTTTTAACACTAGGTTCCCTCTGCCTACCCTGCTGTATGCGGGATACGGCGTGAAGCACATTTTTTTTAAATCTCCAATCCCTACGTTACTATTTTTAAAATTAACAGTAAATAACCTAGAAATATATATTAAAAAACAAAATTAAATAAAGATATTCTTGTATAAAAGAACCCGAACCCTCTATAACCCAAAAACAATTTTGATGACCAACTCTTCTATTTACCCCCAATCAGTCAACAAGAGATATCAAATGTTTTATCTTACTCTACACAAATATTAGTCGAGTATGTCTAGTCGTATGTATATAACGGACAGTTAGAGCAATAAATGCTAAAACAACGAATGCAACTTGATATTTTTGAATGCCAATAAAACAAATATTTAGAGAAAGTACCCTATATGGGAATGGGAGGAAGACTGAAGATGAGATGGGCAGATATCATTAAGAGAGACAAACGCCTGCAACGTTTCCGCTCACGATGCGTCCAGTCGAGCGGAATGGAGAGAAAAGGAAAACGAGGAAAGTAGACCCCACCGTCAGATGAGGCTAACATTGCACAGGAGAGAGAGAGAGAGAGAGAGAGAGAGACGGAAACCCTGTTTATGGGTACTATGTCAAAGGTGTGATATCTAGATTATATTATTATTATTATATATTATTTAATTTTTTTTCAGCTTCACGCTGTATCCTATGCATAGCAAGGTAGGCAGAGGGAACCTGGGAACTTAATATTTCCATTAAGACAACTCCGCTTCCCAGTTTCTATCGACATTTAGAGGCATTGCGTGTTGAGTAGCGGAACTCAACGCCACGCTTTGCCTCATTACCAGTGCGAGGAAGTGAAAATATTAAATATTTCATTCTCGCGAGTGGGAATCGAACCCAATTCAAAACCATTTTTGTCTTGCTATATATAAACTCTAGAGTTAACCCAATACGCTCTTGACTTT
The DNA here is from genome assembly GCA_016802625.1 of Heliconius numata. NCBI lineage: Eukaryota > Metazoa > Arthropoda > Insecta > Lepidoptera > Nymphalidae > Heliconius > Heliconius numata. Next base: position 18,599 of record JAEBDU010012820.1, read on the forward strand.
TAATTAATTTGAAACATAAAAATTATCTGATAAAGGAAGTTGAACTACGACAATTGGTAACAATTATATAATAAAACCAAATACTCTTTTAACCTCTACAATATATAATTGATGAACTCTATTTAGGCTGAAACAATTGGAAGCAACTGTAAGCAAAATTATAGGATTTATTGTTTGTATTAATTTAAGTAAAAAGTCATTTAATATATTATGTAAACAGATATTTAATTAAAATGTTTTAAAGTATCAATTCTAAGATTTTCTTCGATTTTCCAAAATTTTCTTTAGTCAGAGGCAGAGCACAAAATAAATGTAGGTATGCTATTCTCTAAATATAACCAATTTATCCAATTTTATATGAAATATATAATTCCCGACATTTTTTCGTTATTCCTTCGTAAAAAATATAAAAAAAACCTATTATATCTTTATGTTTTATATATATAACGATTTAAGAAACTGAAATTCCACGCAACATTCATACTATAATCTTACTCGTAGTCTATCGCCAGCATCGACGTTAATTTCACACCGCATTACATTGGACAAAAAATAATAATGTCATTTATTCTTACGTATTTATGTTTTGAGTGTATTAAACTAACTGTACTGTGGATTGTGACAGGTATATCGTTATTATAAATTCGAAAGTAACTCTGTCTGTCTGTCTGTCTGTCTTTTACGCAATCAGGGCCAAACCGCTCATTTAATTGTGATAAAATACTCATATAGAGATACTTGAGGGTCTCGGGATGAACATAGGATACTTTCTTTTCTCATATTTGTAATATTTTTCGATATATACCAATATATTAAAATACTTATTAATTTGACATGCAATTTATTCCGCCATGTTAATAACAACCGTCGTTGCTAAGCAACGATTTGCAAAATTTCTTGTTAGAAAACGTCACCCAAAATGAGCTTGCTTCACGCATCCCTCTATTGAAAACTGAAAATAATTTTATAAATATATATCACAAATATTCGTATAGTTCGAGCGGGCGTAGCCGCGGTCCACTACTTACATATATATTGTTATTTATACAACGGTATTTCTAGCATTCTTAGCCATAAATTGTCTATTCATTTTACTATATATGAACCTACAACAATCGACCATTTGCATATTACGTGCGGCATATCTATCTATACTTATAATAAAATCGTAAGAGGGTCGGTGTCTGTACTTGGAAGATATTTAAAAAAAAATGTTATTGGGAACCTTTATTAACCTAATGCATGTAATGAACTCAAAACAATGTTTTTATTAAATTTTTGTCTGTTTGCCTGTGCGTTTGTTATCGCTAATCTCAGAAACGGCTTAACCGATTTAGATGCTATATTCACTATTGGATTCTGGCAAGCTTCCGAAAACATATAGGGTTTATTTTATTACAATAGGTTCATAAATAAAAAAGTTATGTCAATTTAAAGTACTTAGTTCGACAAAATTAGCAACTAATTGTCGTAACAGTTATTTTATACAACTGTTTTACTGAATTGACTGAATCATTAGTTTTCAATTTCTTTATTAATATTTCTATTTCAAGCGGGCGTAGCCCCGCACGGTACCCACACACTAGTGAATGAATATATCCAAAACAACTCATAAAATTCATACCAAGAAATAATATACGAAGCGTCATTCAGTTAACGCTTTCTATACATATTAATGTTTTCACCATACGAATATAATGAAAGATGATTTCGGCAATCACCATTATCTCCAACCAATTTCCGGTGTTCATCATTTCTGAATACGATTCAGTTATCTTCCATCACCAGTATTCTACGGTATGGGAGAGCGCCATCATAATTCAACGCCGTAATAAAGATGGGTATCTTTGCGGATCGTACTTTTCGTGCTCGAGCACCTGTAACTTTAGACGTAGCACGCGCACGCGTCGGTCACGAGCACGACTGGGGCCCGTTAGTTCCTATTTATTATGATATGAGCACTTTCGTTGTTTTCTAAAAGAAAGAATAATAATAATTTTCGATTTAAAAAAAAAATTACGCTTTTATTTATAACTAGCCATTACATGCGGCTTTACCTAAGCTAAATGTAAATAACTAAGAGTTGTGTATGGCATATACTCGTACATTCTACGCGCTCGAGAACTATGATTGCAGCTCTCTCTAAATGCCTCCCCCTATAAATGAACTATCCAATATATATTTTTTTTTTATTATAAAAGAAAATATTCAAACAAACTCTTAACATGTGTATGGAAACGTTAGTAAACTTCTTTTGTTTAATATATTAAGTTTAAATAGTTTTTAGAAATGTGAAATTCGTATAAGCTACCGCTATTTATTTACAATGGCGAAGGCAGTGTGACACCTCTATACTTTTAAGTCATAAATCATACTGTGGTTGAAAGCTTACCTTCATTTTTAATTTAAACTTGCCAAATTTATTCTAAATAATTTTAAAATTGTAGGCCCTTAATGCTATAAATTTGAGTATTTTCAATCTCAGGTTGTTATTCATTTACATGTGAATACGTTATTTATACAAACGTTAGCTATGTAAATTTTTAGATAAAGTTGTTTTCATATTAATAGCACCTAATAAGTGTCACTAATTACTATGTAAAATTAGAGCTTACAAGCGTTTGCAGAAAAAAAGCCTGGCTAGAAAAAAATACGTAACCTTCTTTCTGCTTCACGTTGTATCACGCACATAGAACAATGCGCAAAGGGAACCTAGTATTAAGACTCTATATTCCCATTAAAACCCTCCCGTTCCCCATTTTTCAACGAATTCTGATAACATTGCGTGTAAATAAACGGAACTCAACGCCGAGTGTACAAAATAAAAGGTTGAAAAGCACGTAACTAAATCAACACAACTAAACTTGAAGAATGATTCATTATTTTCAACGCATTCACTGCAATTACAAAGACAATTAGACAATATAACAACAGACATTGCAGTTTCTTGGCGCGTGCGGCCTAACGGCGCGCGATAATCGCACAGATAAAAACAAAGTGTAGAATAACAGAGCACAGATAAAACTCATCGTGCAGATAAAAAAAGGTACCACATAACGGATCGCGACGCGCTCCGCCTGTCATTACGTTCGTCTTGCAACCTCTTTTCCGTATCGCTTCTGACCACTTCTATCGTTTATATTCTGCAGTATTTTTTTTTTATCTATCATAATATTATAGAAAGAATTCTTATATATATTTACATTTCTATGAAATAGAGGTTAATTGTGGTGCAAGCACGAGCGTGTGCCTGTAAATGCGACAAGTTGTGGGTTCGATTTCCACTCGGAGAAATTAAATAATTTCATTTCTTCACTCTGGTGTCGAGGCAAAGCGCGGCGTTAACTTCCGCCATTCAACACTCAATGCTTTCAGAGTTCTACGGAAAATGAGGAACATGTCTTAATGGGAACTGAGTGTCTTAGCACTAGATTCCCAGGTTCCCTCTGCCTACCCTAGCTATGTGGGAAGCGTAAAGCTATAAAATCAATTAAAACTTCTATCAAAATATTAGAGGCTGTATTCGAAACATTTTTTTATAATTTTATTACAGCATAATTGTTTGTCATAACATTGACGGTCTACGCTGTCCACATTAACACGCCAGCATAACTAATTTTCCTTTATTGTCTAATGCTTGAACAGCTTAAGTTTTTATGAGAAATAAAAGGCACGAACAAACATTAAGGGTCTTTTGTATAAACCACTTTTACGTGATTGATGCAATGAAAGACCTTTACCACCATTAGACATCGCCGTGGGAAATGCTCGGTTATGTAATGTTACATCTTTCTATCTGGGAGATGTTTATAAATATAGAAAAATAACAAAATTACACTTTTATGAACGCTTAAAGATAATAAAAATACTATGAAATAACAAAATAATAAAATTTGACAATAATAAGTGAATAACGAAATAAAATAAATAAAGAACCTTATTAGGTGAAAATTTTTATATGGTTTTGTATTGTAGTACATGTAGCTTATATACCCAATGTATTTTTTAGCTTCATGCTGTATTACATGTAACAGAATGGGCAGAGGGAACCTAGTGTTAAGACATTCCGCTCTCCGCTTAATTCTGAACGCATTGCGTGTTGAATCAAGGAACTACCGCGCTTTGCCTTATCACGAGAGCGAATTTAATTTGGTCGAGTAGGAATTGAACCCACAACCTGTCGCCCTTACCGCCGCTACCACCGCTAATGCGCTTGCGCCATCGGACTCAACTGTTTGAACAATCTTCTCTTCTAGAAATTTTCTCTTCTAGAACTCGAAATATATACTAAAAACAGCAAAACCAGACATTTACACGCATGTTGACAATTTATTATAGACTCGAGTCATATTCTGTCGTTTCTCTGTAATTTATTCATTCGAATTCTATTTTATCTTTATGTAAGCTTGCAGATGTGCTCACTGCGAACTGTCATGAAATACAGTATACATATATATACAATTCGACATAAAATTATCTATTTATAGACATTATAAGCACGCGACCCCCGTCCTTGTAATTTGGAGATTCGTGTAGAGAATTGCGTCAATACAAAAAAGGCTGAGTAGGCCTTAAAAAATTTAGGAGGTTTACTATTAAATAAAATTATTGAAGTTCATAAAAAATAAGTATTTTTTTCTTTTAAATATTTCAAGAGGCCGTCCTGGCCGTGGCACTAGGGTGTGAGTGTAACGCGACGGTTGTGGATTCGATCTCCAATCGAGGAAGTGAAATATTTATTTACGTTTATATTTCCATTTCTTCGCTCTGGTGTCGAGGGAAACCGCGGCGTTCAGTTCTGCCACTCAACACGCAATGCCTCCAGAATTCGGCAGAAAGTGGGGAACTGAGTGTCTGAACACTAGGTTCCCTGTGCCTACCCTGCTATGTGCGGGATATAGCGTGAAGCTAAAAAACATATATTTTAAAACTGTGATATATTGATATGTGTATTACTTGAAAGAATAAATAATAATTCTTGCTTTGGAGCCAACTCCCTAACCCTATCCAAAGCTACGAGTATATTCGGGAGGAACCCTAATATATTTTAAATCCCTATTTAAAAAAGCTTTACTCGCTCGTGAAAACAATTAGTTTAGGTTCAATTAGTGCTTTGAATATTAATATTACAACCGCAATTATTATTTTTTTACTGTCAATTGCATTGTACCTACTTGTCTCTTCACTGCTTAAAAGATATCCACTTCGAAGAGATTACTTTTAGAAATAAACCCACCCCTATAAACTAACCCTTGTATTAGTAATATATAAAGAAAAAAAAATTAAAAAATTAATAAGATGACAAAAGGTACAGACCATAAGTCTGTAGTGTATGTAAGTCCGCGGCGTTAAGTTCTGCCACTCAATACGCAATGCTTCCAGCATTCGGCAGAAAGCGGGGAACGGAAAGTCTTAACAATAGTTTCCCCCTGCCTTTCCTGCTGTATGCGGGATACAGCGTGAAGCTGATTTAATTGAATTTAATTTACTAATTAGTTTTTAATTGTGTTTCTACAATGATATAAAATATGATTCTGTTCTGTATTCAGTAATACAAATTTATGATTAATAAATATTATAATTAATAATAAAATTTATTGAGATTGATAAAACGCTTTTATTATATCAATTGATTTTGTAAACATAAAATATTTTAAATATAAGCCACAAAATTTTAAAATATCATAGTTTTTCACTAAAATGTAATTCATTTCGAAAGTTAGCACTCTAACACTTAAGTTAATGCAATAAGAGGAGGCACGCGAAGTATTTACGTTCAACTAATCGTTCCATTCTAAACATAAATTGGTAATGTTTATGTTTAAAGCATTTTACGTGACAGTTAAACGTTTAACACTCTTAAACACTTTTACCTTGTAAATCTACGTGACAAAATCTTAAGAGATGGCAAAGAAATTCTTATGTAAATTTGTCTAGACATTACATTAGATACTTGAAACAAGTTACAACGGATATTGGAAAGTTTTAATCATGTTTAATTGAGGAGAATCTTCTCATGATGAAGACTTGGTGGAGCATAGGCGGGTTGATCACTTAGAAAAATTGAATATAATTGCTTCATTTCATTACATATATAAAGGCGAAGTTTCTATATAATGTATGTATATTCTATAGATGCTTCTTTTTACAGATACAGCTCAGATCGTGATGCAATTTAAAATGCAGATTCATACTTAGTAACTCAAGACATTTAGTAGGAAATGATTCCAGTTAATTATAATTTGAAATAAAATAGATAAAACGAAAGGCCAGTCGTGGCGCAGAGTTAGGTTCCCACTCAAGAACATAAAATATTAAACATTTAATTTTTTTACTCTAGTAACGAGGCAAAGCGGGGCGTAGAGTTCCTCCACCCAAAGCGATTTTGAACCCGAACCTAACGTTATCTATGTAAATAGTTTACCCAAAAAATTAAAGCGTGAATTATAAAGCCTAAAAGAATAATTGTTAAATCAATTATAGATATAAAATGTCCATTCGAAAACGTCCTTAGCGTGAGACCTTTGAGGTTCTGTCTAATATTTCAGCATATCTGTTTTCCGATCGCGCTTATAAATGGCTTAGTTATTTATATAAGCCGACCATTTCACTGCAATAACTTGGTTAAATAAACCAAGGACAAGATTTTTTTAGTACCGAAAATTTTCATATAAAAAAAAGTGGTATTATGAAAACTGCGTAGTAATAGACGTCAGTCAAGTCAGTATATAAATTATTTCGTTCTAGTTAAGTGAGCATATTCGTCTATAGAGTAAAATCAGCAATATAAATACGTATTAAGAATAAAATATAAATCTGATTCACGCTGAATCCCGCACACAGCAGGGTAGGCAGAGAGAACTTGGACAAATTAAGACACTCGTTTCTTCATTTTCCGCCGAACTCAAAGACGCGCTTTGAGTAAGCGAAGAACTAAAAGAATAAATAAAAATAAAATCACTTCCCCTTGTGGGGATCGAACCCACAACCAGTCGCGTTTACTTACGGCCCTGCGCCCCAACTGGTCTCAATAAAATTAAATACTTATTTAGAAAATGTAAAAAAATATACTATAAAGCCTCATAGTTGCTATGATAATGATATCTATTATAATATTTGTATTCTAAGAAATATAATTATAGAGCCGTAATTTTTAACCGACTTCTGTAAAAAAGGAGGTTACCAATTCGTTGTATTTTTTTTTTAATTAACGTTACTTTTTTTTTCTTGTCTATAAAACATCAAACGTTTGCACTAACAAATTACTAATTTACAATTACAAAAACTTTACAAACTACACTAAACCTAGAATCTTTAACCTTAGAACCTACCTATGTAAACTCTAGTTATATTACAACTCCTATACAAACTAAAGGCTATGTTTTGCCAAGGGGAGGTTATGCGTCTGTCTGCTCGCCCCAAGTAATCACGTCACTTCCTTTGGATATGGTAATGTGAGGCGCTGGCACGCGACTCTGTGCTTCAGACACCGGGGAGACCACCTCAGGTCGTAGGTGACCAGTATTTTATACCTACATATATTATTACTTATATATCATAATTTATTAAAATTATTAATTTCTGTCTCCTTGAATACCTACGTCCTATAAGTGACGTCCATGTAAAATATGAGGCTCCTAGCATTTGTAGTAACGAAGTTTCATAGAAACTTTCAACCCCTAAAACAACCCTTTAGATGTCGAATATTGCAAATTCCCGTCTTAGCGAGCATCTACGTCCTATAAAAGACTCCTATGCAAAAATTGAGAATCCTAGCACATGTAATTTCTGAGATTTCGTGATGAGTGAGTGACCTTTCGATTTTATATATAAAGATAGATAAACTATCATAAATATATAACGCCAAAAAATAATTATATGTTTATAACTAAATTCCTATAAGAAAATGAAAATTTTGTATTATATATATTTTTTTTATGATGTTACTTTTTTTCTACAATATAAAGAAATGTATGTCTGTCTGTCTAATCCGAGTTATTCATAACTTTCAATGTTTCTAACAATATGCCATGCTAGCACGCGATCGTACCGCTCTTACAGACATGCGGTATTTCGCTAAATTGGAGCATCGGTGGAGTTAGTATTGCTGATATTAGACGATTTAACTAGAATTAATTTAATAGATTTTTTTTATCAATTATTCTTTTTAACTATATGTATTTATGTTGTTAAAATTTTAAAAAAGCTTGAAATCGTCTGAAAGCTCCTTTATAATTAAGTCCCTTTAAGTTTAGCAGATCTATTTTATGTTTTTAACACAAAGTGTGAATTAAAAGTATTGTTATTAATTAATTAATTAATATTAGCATAAATTTTAATAAATAAAATAGATTTAAAATGTCTCATAACTACATATATTTACAAAAATTATTTTAGAATCATATTTCGTGCTAGCTTGATTCTTGTCATACGCGTGCGTATATGTGCGTGTTCCTTTCAGATCGTTACAATTTCACGATGCTCACATTTAATGCGAATTTTCATTTCTATACATACAAGGCAATAATGTTTTCAGTGGTATTCAATTTTGGTTAATTTATTGATTTATGATTTTTTAGTAAAACATTACTTTCATTAAATAAATTATTTGCATTTTTCTATTTTTTTGTGGGAAAATCGTAATTTATAGTAAATGTGACGATAGTTCGAAATACATTAAATTATATTGTAATAAAAGTTTTTAAATCTAGATTTGTGATATATTAACTATTTTTAAAAAAAAGAAAAAGAAAATAAGCTTTACGTCTGAACCTGAAATCGCAGTACAAATCATGAAGCGTGACCTCCGCATTACAACAACCTAAGTTCATTACTCTTTACGATATTAAAAAGAAATGTGAAGAAAAAAACAAAAAATAGATAAAAATTAACGTAAAAATTAATAAAATTAAATATTTTCATATTGACCATTGAAACTCTACCATATAAGAAAAAATAATGAATTAAAAATAAAAATTCATGTACAAATAATTCTACTAAATAATTAAATTAGATATCGTTAGGCTGTTATAGATTTTAAGACTTCAGTAAGCCTCTTTCAACCCCAAGCACGACAAAGGCTTGGCAACTGAAATCTACAGCATCCACGCATCTGAAATCTCTTACATCTTACCTATTTTTTCCATGACCGATCTTATAGAGCTCGACGTGCTTGAACTGGGCGTACGTTGCCATTGTAGTTTAGTTATTTTTTACTTTTTAACACGTTTAAAACACAATGTGCAAGCACTGCGCGAATCCGGCGGACAGGAGTTAGAGACGTGCGTTCGCGATGACGTTCGTCAGCTGACTGAGCGCGCGCCGGCAGTACCCTCGTTTAAGTCGATG
>JAEBDU010012820.1:42946-76581 GCA_016802625.1 Heliconius numata
CACCTGGCCCTTCCTGTTTGTCATGTGCACAGATGACTCGTGTCAACTTATTGGTTAAACATGTTTGACGATGACACTAAATATCCGATGACGGACATTGAGCGGCTCAATTTTATGCTTTTTTTAAATATTTAAAAATAAGGTTCTATTTATTTGCTTAAAAATATATAGGTTTAAATTGCATTTTATAATTTATAACAAACTTTTTAATTGATATAATTTTTTTTTAAATTAATTACGATTAATATATATAATAGATCTGTATCGTTTTTTTTTTTAAATAAAAATTAATGACTGTCAAACGTACACGTTATCAGTACACCAAAGCTTGAGATTGTGAATTCTTAAGGCGTATAATTGGCTACTGTTTAATGAACGTCTCTGCAATCCGATACGGTGTCGACTCGCGGTCGTGCGTCCATCGACATTGATTAATGGGAAGTATCGTCCGATTCCTATAATCTCTGTCTGTGATTTAAGACACTCTTAAATCGTATAGCAAAGAGAAGAACAACGGTTGTAAAGTACATAGTTTTTTTATTTTTTACAGACAGATGAGTTGGATTTGAATCTACTACTATCGTCTACTATTAGTCGAGAATGCCACGACGGCGATGTCATATTGTTAGAGAATAGAGTTTCAATTTCTAAAGAGATTACTAATTTTTGTGTGGTTGCTGTCTGGAAATATTCTTAAAGGCGTCTAATTTAAAATCGCCTTTATTTTATGCAGAATTAAAGATTAATACTTTCAATTCATTACACCCAAAGTACGCAAAGAGGGCTAATGTAGCAGTTAGAAAAAACCTACCCTACTTTTACAGTTAATTTAAAAATACCCCAAAATAAATATGAACCGACACCTATCCCGTGAACATAGAAACTCTATGCTAGTATATTTCGCCAATCCATTTACCATATGCCCTACATGTCAGTAACCGCCATCCATCTCCACGCACACGTCAAACAATTGCTTGCTTCCCAGTTTCAACACTTGCCCATTACAACATACTCGTATATATACAATTTGTTCAACTATTTTCCACACCATACAAATTGAACAAATTTCAACTCTGGACCGTATAATTAATGATTACTGCGTTCTGAAGTACCGCACGCACTTGATTGCGTTTATAAATATTCCAAAATGCACCGGCAATACCTTTCACGGAAATAATTGTTTACACGCTCGCTTCCTGCCAGATATAAATCTATGTAGTCTATATAGTCTATGGTCGTATGGTGTACGCAAACGAAATAATTGTTATCTATAACGCAAATGGCGGCAATGGCGGTTTTGTTGATTCATTTTAGCGGGAAAAATTGTATTGAAATTGAAAATGGATTTAGTTAATTGTTTATAGAATTTTTATAGGAAAAAAATATCTTTATTTTATTGTAAAACATATCTTTGAGACATATTATTTGATTTGAAAGGTAATTTATACTTATATTTTATTTACTGGCCCCTCCCTTGCCATTATATATTTTTAAATTTATTTTTCATTTCGTTTTATAAGAATTTCTATAGAAGCTACAAAAGCTATTAAAGTTTTAAATTACTTTAAATTTATTGTCCTTCGTGAAATCGAGGCTCTTCCCAATATTTATAAATTTGAATCTTAACATTTATAATTTGTAAAAACTGCACTTTACACTTCTAAATAAAAATAAACAGAGCTTGAAAATATTTTATAAAATGAAAGTAAATATTTTTGCACATTCTTATTACACAGTTATAAACGAGAAAATGGATAGCAGCATCGTGAATTTGCATGTCTCAGTTGACTTCACAATTTGCACTCGCATGCGGGCTAACAGCTATATTTTATAGACCTAATACACACTCTTATAAACTGCATAAAAAATAACAAATTATAATAGATAGAAAGACAAAAAAAAATTATAATAAAAAAAACTTACATAGGGTTCTATCATGACAGAGGACATCAGTTAATGTTTTTCCAGGGTAAACAATGGAAGCATAGTGTTAAGACACTTCACTTCCCACTCTCTGCCTATTTCTGGAGGCATTTCGTGTTGAGTGGTGAAACTCAAAGTCACGCTGTTGCCTCGACACCAGAGCGAAAAGATGAGAAAATTAAATATTTAATTTCCTTGAGTAGGAATCGAACCAACACCCTGTCACGTTTACAGTACACGCTTGTACTCGCCACGACTGGTCTGCCAGCTAATTTGATTGCTTGTTATTTTAATTATATTAGAAGCTAAGTATTATTTTAGAAGCATTACCTATTTGTTAGGAAAGAAGTATGAGTACTATCTAATCCAAATGAAAATATATTGAACCTAGAATCAGAAACTGAGTGTAGATATTTTCGTTTCTAGTAAAGACATAGACGGTAGATCTGAGAAATCATCTACAAAAATACCTAATATTAACTATGTAATTTTGTAGATGATTTCTTAATATAATATAGGCTAATATCTGCTACAAAAAGGAAAAAATTATAACGTGTGTGCCAGCCTTTAAGTATATTTTTATTGTCTTTTTATACAATATTTAAATTTATTCAGCTCTATCATCTATTGATTATGTAGGCCTTAGGAAATTTCTTAGAAAGCCACAAGCATTTGTTATAAATCTATTTCTTTTTATGTATTTTGGCACATTCAATGAGATACTGTTGAGAATGACACGCGATAGGTTCCGCTAAGTAAAATGCAAGTAAGTGCTTTAAAAATTCAATTAGAGAAAATATTGGTCAAGTACGAGTCGGTTTCGTCCACTAAGGATTCCGTATCAATTTCAGGATTGTAAGTCAATGACAAGTACAACTTATAATAGTTGATTAACTTAAATTTGAGTGTATGCACAAATTTTGTATGGAATCAACTGCTAATAGTAAAGTCGAGAAATTATTAGTTAACTTGGCCTTCATTTCACATTTATGTATGTGAAGGGAATATATTATTAAGACGATATTAAACATTTTGTATGTCTGTCACAACATTAAATATCAAAGATAAAGGCTGTGAAATTTACGTAATTTATTAAAAACTAAATAATTCACTATTATTTAAACTGGTACTTACAGCTATCTATGAATAAATAAGATTAAATATTAAATTTAAAACAATGCTGACAAGTCATTATGGCGCAATGGGGCAGCGTCCGAGATGCGATTGAAAGAGCGACGGTTGTAGGTTAGTTCGATCGGTTCCCCACTGGGGTAAATTTAATTTATTTTCATATTCCTGCCCTGGTACACAAAACGTGGCATTTAGTTCCAACACCTCTTTCGAGACATTTCATCTTGAAAAAACAGCTTAAGTGCGTGTAAGGTTTCAAGATTCGCAGCTTCTAGTACCTCTACATTAATAATTTTATTAATTATTAATTATTAATTTAACCACCAACAATAATAATTAAATCTTTACTAAGTTAAAACCTTAGTTAATTAAGGACATACTCGTACAGAAGGGTAACTTTCTCTAGTGCCAGTATGAAATCTCAAGTATCGTTCACTCGGACTATTAACACGGTAAAGGCAGATATTCCCACGTAGGTAGTACAGGTCAGGTATTATCGTTCAATATTTGTTGTAGGTAGGCACTTCTACCTCTATCTACTACCTACTACCTACAAACAGTGGCATAAATCTTTCTACCTTTCAAAGGAAAATGTTAACAGATTAATTTAGTTTAAAATTAGTTCTATACTTAGTTTTGTTTTGGAAAATAATAATACTATCTAATTACTATTATCAAGATTTTTTTATCTTTACGCTGAAAGGTAGTGTTAAGACACTCCGTTCCCATTAAGACGATTCGGTTGTGTCAGTGACGGAACTCACCACCGCTTTGTTTCTTTACCAGAGCGAAGAAATGAAAATATTAGCTATTTAATTTCTCCAAGTAAGAATTGAACACTGAACCTTTCGCGTTTACTATAGCACACCTGTGCCTCTACGCCTTGACTGGGTATTTAATATTTATTAGACTTTAACAAATTAAATACAAATATAAACACAAGCACTATTAATTAAGTAACTATACTTGTAACATATATATCTTATCTTATACTTTTATATCTTTTACATTATCTTTTACTTTAACTTTACCTTTACACTTACAAACCTACCACTACCACTACCACTACCATATAATGAAATAATTTCATATTATCGTAGAGAAAATCTCGTTATCTGCAATGCGTGCTCACGTAGGTACCTACGAATACAGTGATTTCGATCTAAGAATTCCGACGACAAGTATCTAAGACACGACTGGGCCTACCATAATGTGCACTTAATTTCCGATTTGGCTTAAAGTAAGTTAACCTAAGTTAACCTAAGGTAAACTGAGTTTTTTATATAGCGATTAGATAAGCTATTATTTGATATATTATTTTATTTATTTATTTTATCTTTAATACTTTATTACACCATAATTGATTTTAATTAACTAAAACACAAGAGTAAAAACAAACATAAATTAATTTAAACAAAAACAGAAAAAAGAAACAAATGAAAAATGTCTACCAGGCAACCTTTAACTTAAAAAAAAGAACTACTAATGTGAAGCTAACTTGTGGAAAGGTTGCATTCGTAAATAAAATTCTGTAGATTGCTGGTAGAGACTGTAAAACGGTAGTTGCTACCTTGAAAAATGTTTTTCCTTAATATTTAATATAAAAATTCCCATTCTCGCCAAACACGTAAAGGGGACAAATGTGTTAGGTTACTCCGTTCTATTCTTTTCGCTTGTTTTGAAACAATTGTTACAGAATTGTATGGTGTAATCAGCTATAATCGAATAAGAAATAATACACAAATGTAAATTCATATTCTTAAAATAGCTTTATAGAACAGAGAACTAAATATTTTATTTAAAAAAAATTGGTCTGTTTATTTTTTTAAAAAAACAAAAACGAAAATCATTGGAAATATAAAAAATATCTAAGTATCTTTTTTTCAGTGGAAATAAAATGGATTATTTTAATTGAATTAAATTATTTAATTTCAAACTACAACAGTAATACAGGGTGAGTCATATTGAACTTTCCGGTTTTGGAAGGACGTTGCACGAAGAAGGGAAGGAGTAGAAGGGTGGGGATGGTGTCATTAGACGCGCCATGACATGCAGTTTTAGTGTGAGCAATGGCTTGGTCGGGACAACATCGTGCGTTCGTAGTTGAAGAGTTTATTAAAAATGGCGGCTCCGTGATCACAACACAGCGTGCGTTCCGTTTACATTTTGCTATTGGTCGACGTGATCCCATTCCCACTGGACCAACAATCAGAAATTGGGTATCAAATTTTAGAGCAACATCATCAGCATTAAAAACAAGACCACAAGGCCGAATTAGGACGTCAACGTCAGCGGAAAACGTGGATAGAGTGCGGGCTTCAATTCAACAATCCCCTCGGCGTTCTGTTCGGAAACATGCCGCTTCACTAGGATTATCTTTCAGTAGTGTCCGCAGAATACTGCATAGAGACCTTAAATTTCACCCATACAAGATTCAGGTAGTGCAAGAATTAACAGTTAGAGACTTAGACACACGAACAAATTTATGCCGCGACATTCAGCAGATCCCCCGCTTGCTCGGTATTGCGACATGCTTGAAACTTTTCTGAAACCGAAATTGGAGGAATTAACGCAGAATCATGACAACGATAACATCTGGTTCCAACAAGATGGTGCTACAGCCCATACATCCAGGCGTTCAATGGAAATCCTGCGACAAATGTTTCCCGGTCATCTCATTTCTTTGCGAGGTGACGTTGGGTGGCCGCCGAGATCACCTGATTTAACCCCCTGCGATTTCTTTCTCTGGGGTTACCTGAAGGAAAAGGTGTACACGCATCGTCCCCGAACCATCGATGAACTGAAGGCTGCAATCACGGAAGAAATCAATGCTATTCCGTTGAATATGACTCGACGAGTAATGGACAACTTCCGGGAAAGGCTTCAGCAGTGTGTGGTCAATGGAGGTAGACATTTACAGGATATCATTTTTAAAACCAACTAAATTAAAACTGCATGTTATGTGCTTTCAAACAATAAAATAATTTTTACTGCATGTCGCTTTGTTTTTAATACACACCTTATTGAAATCGGAAAGTTCAATATGACTCACCCTGTATGTGGCCATATATATGATAACATCAAAATTAAAATTTTCCATTGTCATCTACCTCATATCGTTTTACATAATACATGAATAATTGTAAGAGTAACGGTTCTATATGGATATTTGTAGACAATCTGACATTGACAATCTCTCGACTCTTCCCACGTGTTCCCTCATTTCAGGGCTGACTGTCTAGAGCTAGTGGTTGTCCGCAACTTCGTTTGCGTTTACTTAATTATTATTTTTAGACTAGGTACTTCCATTTACATCTCACTGCCCGTTTTCAGTAAAATTTTTAGGTCCGAATTTTGAGATATGGTTGCTTTGAAACTTTAGATGCCCTGTTATTGTTCTCCATCACCAAAAATATGAAGTATTTTTTCCAGATTCACAATATTTTTATGTCAGTGGAAAATGTAATAATGCGTGTACAAATAAATAGATTTTTTTTTTTAAATCATGTTTATTACTTTTTTTCCACTAATAATAAATTATTTTTTCTTAAATTATTTACCATACTATAGATACATCCTAACCTAACTATAAATTGACTTCGGGTCAATTTCACCGCTTGACCAGAGGTCAGTCATACTATTTCTAGAGTTGTCTTTACCCATTATTATTAAATAACCATAAAACAGGTTGTAGCAACCCTCACCTACAAACTTAAAAAAAAAAGAAAAAAAAAACGAAAAAAACAATAGCTATATTTGAATAGGGTCTGTTCCGTGGATTCAATCAACAATGCTTTGAACTGAGACTGTAGGGGCAACACGATCAAGGCATTTCAACCTTTATTTACATAGTAAAAAAGACTATATATAAACACAAATAATTACTTAACGCTTCCTTCACATCATAATGTTAGACACTTTAATAGTTGAAGCTAAATTAAAACGAGTCAGGGAAAGCTATTCAAATGTCCTCGCATCTCTTTGACGGTTAATGTTCTTTTAAGTATTAAAAATATAACAATAGAATGTGTCTTTTTAAATCTTATAAAAGTCATCACCTTTTCATTGTTTTGTTTAATAAGCACAAGCACACACAAAGCCGTAGTAAACGT
This sequence comes from Heliconius numata, assembly GCA_016802625.1. Taxonomy (NCBI): domain Eukaryota; kingdom Metazoa; phylum Arthropoda; class Insecta; order Lepidoptera; family Nymphalidae; genus Heliconius; species Heliconius numata. The sequence continues at coordinate 50,113 of JAEBDU010012820.1, forward strand.
AAAGACAACACAAAATTAGTAATATGATATGAATCATAACTTATACAGAGATTTACACATAAAATGTGTAATTATTATTTATTTTCTATATAAAACCGAAAAGGAATGGAGATGTGACTGTAACACGACGGTTGTGGGTTCGATCCCCACTCGAGGAAGTCAAATATTTATTTACGTTTATATTTCCATTTCTTCGCTCTGGTGTCAAGGCAAAGCGCGGTATTGAGTTCTGCCACTCAATACGCAATGCCTTCAGAATTCGGCAGAAAGTGGTGAACAGAGTGTCTTAACACTAGGTTCCCTCTGCCTACACTACTGTGTGCGGGATACAGCGTGAAGCTGATTTTTTTTCTGTATAAAACATTGTGGCGCAGTTGGAATCTTTCGCTCGGTATATGATGGTTTTAAGTTCAAATCCTAATCGACAAGACTATTTATTTCGAACATAAGTTTGTGTAAGGTAAATATAAATACTGTTTTGCTATACACGATAAATGCTTAAAGAAAAATAAATTTATAATTATATTTTAATTCTTTATATAATTTTATATAATTATATCTTTCCTATTACATAAAAAAAACATTATTAAAACGTATCATTATTTTAAATTGCTTTACTACTAAACGATTTACTTACAATACTTATTATACAGTTAGAAAATATACATAACAATTAAATACCAGTCGTTTAAAATCTAGTTCTACAAGACTTAATCCCACTAGGAAGGCAATTTAGTCACCATTTTCACGAATTATCACCCAATACATTCCCAGTACAAGTGTTTCTAATTGAAATATATTTGCTCAGGAATTGTTTTAATCCCATTCTTTATAGGAAAACATAAACACGTATTTACAAGTTGAATTACATTGGATTTAAGACCAATTAGAATTCTCTTTATAGCCCTTAAATGGATTTCTAGTGGAAAAACTTGCTGTGCGCTCAACACGACGATTAAAGTTTTAATTGCAATTAATTTTCTTGTGTGATATTTAATGGTTTATTTATGTCCAATAGTTATGTTTTCCTTTGTCATTTTTAGAGTTCCGTACGTCAAAAGGAAAATATGAAAATCATATAAGATCTCTTAAGAGATAATCCTTAAATTGCGGAACCCTCGGTAGGCGAGTGCGACTTGTGCTTGACCGTTTTTTTATAATATAAATCTAATTTTAGTGTATATAAATATATATTTAATTAAAGATTAGATACAACAGTAATTAGCAGTTGTTTTCACTTAAAATAAGCTATCATAATCTCTGCTCTACTTTTTAAAAAAGAAAGTTTGCGCATCAAAGAATAATATAGTTCTACATTTTAGTATCTAAAACTAAAATTAACTAACTGAGAAAAGATAAGTCAAAATATTTATCAACTAAATAAGATAGTAACGCTATTGTTCTTAGTATGTTTCCTCAACATAAAACTAGTAATTCTTCTTGAACCATTCCGTGACTAAGTACTTTATAATGAACGTGGTTGCCTTTCAATTGCTTCGACGCCACCAATTTGGACAAAGAAAGAATTATAACTGCATAAGAATGCAAATATATAGTAATTATACAATTTGAATATGCTATAAGTACTAAAACGAATTTTACAGTCTAGGTCCGTGTCTGGAGATATTTAAATTTTTTTAAAAGTAAATAAAATTTTAAAAAGTAATAAAAATTTAAATAATTTTACTGGCACTAAGATGAGCTGTTCGTAACAAAAATATTTTTTTACATTTAAATTTCGTTATGAAATTAATTATTTCTAATTAAATTTATTTCAGAAATTATTTATCTGTATTTATTATTTTTTAATAATTATTATCTGTGTAATTTGTTGTATATTTATGTTCCAGTAAGAAAAAAGCTACATAAGTTTTTAACAACATATTCAAACTTACATTAAAAATTTACTTTCATAAATAAATAAATAATAATGAAAAATAAGAAAAAAAAAATCACAAAATAAATCACCGTTAAAACTTAATTTCCTTTTGCAAGCAAAAGACGCGTATCCGAGATTGCAGTATTACAATTTGTATTCGCCGATTAATTCCCACTCCTCCTGACTCTCCACCTGTCGATAATGGAGCTCGTTAAAATAAACGTATAATAACTCCGCTATAGAATACTTACAACCGCAGCAATCTAGTCTAGTGGAAATAATAACATGCTTAGGGAATACTATATTATATTTTTTAATCTCTTTGCAACGAAGCCACTCGTAGCGCAGTGGCACAAGTGTCTCTGTAAACGCTATTGGTTGTGAGTTCGATCCTCACCCGAGAAATATTTACATTTATATTTTCATTTCTTTGCTTTGGTGTTGAGGAAAAGCGAGGCGTTAAGTTCACTCAACGCGCAATACCTCCAGAATTAGGCGGAAAATGGGAAACAAAGTGTCTTAACACTAGGTTCCCTCTGCCTAACCTTCTATATGCGGGATACAGCGTGAAACTGACTTAAACTCTCTGTAATACTGATTTTAATAAGTATTTTGATACAAAAAACAATATATTTAACTAAGATTAATATTTAATAAAATTTAACGAAATTATATTACGCATTACGACGAGCGACGTATACTTATTGCGTCGCTCTTTCTGCACTCTAAGTACATTCACGATGCATTTCTTTTAACATAATTATAACTAAAAGTAGCTGTGGCGATAAAATGAGCCGTCAAACGAAAGTCCCGGTCATTATCGGCAACATGAGATCAATATTGAACAAATAGAAAGCAAATGAGGACCTAAATATTGGCCGGTTATAAGCGCGTTAACGTATTGCCGCTATCTGGACATTCGAACAGCAAATTGTCTGTTCCAAAGCGCGTGTTGAGATCCAATGATAGCGACTGCGAGCGAGCCCCGTAAATGCACCACTCTATAAATGCACACAACGAGATTGTTCTACTTATGGTGTTTGGAAAATTTGTGATTGTATTTATTTTAATTTTGTTTATATTTGCTTATATACAGATTTATGAGTATACAATTTAATTATTATTATTATGTTCTGATGAGCAGTTTTTATATTCTGACCTTACATGTCACAGATAATAAATTTGTGAAAAAGTAAAGTGGGTACAGATAAACTCCTGTCAGCCTACATTAAAAAAATATTTTTAAAAATCAAATAAAAATCAAATACCTAAAAAGATCATTATTGAGGGAAAAAAGTAAGCTATTTTGAAAAATTAAAAATTCATGTGAACATGGAAAAGATTGCTTAAAATAAGTATTTTTAACATTTTCAAAGTATTATTTCTAAATAGTTATTAAAAACAAGTATATTATTAGTACTCAGCTGAAAATATTCAACGCTAGAGCACTACAGATAAAATATGTTGCAATAATCGAATATCAACTACCTCAATGTCTCGGCTTGTAATTGTTATCGAACCATCGCTTTGTTAGCCTAATGTGGCGTGAACGGCTCTTATCACCTATCTCGCGCAATATTTGTATTTGGAAACTGTTTACCAATTAATTTATACAAATAAACTTGCGATTGGTAAATATATTCAATATTATTATTCCTAAAAATATTTAGAAAAGTAAAAAATTCTACGTTAAAAATAAGAAAAAAGTCGCCGAAGTGCTATTGATATCTGATGCTACGCAGTTTTTGTAAACTTAAACTTCACTGAAAAAAAAAGAAATCAACTTCGCGCTGCATCCCACTCACTGTAGGACTGGTCGAGGGAACCTGGTGTTTCCACCGAATTTTAGAGGCGATGCGTGTCGGGTGCCTCAAAACCAGGGCAAAGAAATGAAAACATAAATTTAAATAAATAATTCATTTCCCTAAGTTGGGATCGAATCCACTACCATCCGCGTGGCGACTGGCCTCATATAGGCCTCGTTTGATATTTTATAACGACAAAAACTGTAGCATATAAATTACTTATAATGAACAAGAAAATTGAATATTAGTAAACAGGTTGTATAGGAAAATGATTGTCGATAGCGGACAGAACAAATTTACAACAATTATAATCGCTAAATAAGCTACCGCATTAATTACGAAGTGCATTCGTCGATAAAAGCTGTAATAACTGGCCATTTGAAACGTCTCAAACAGCGGGGTTTAGATAAAGGTTTTCCTATTAAGGTATCTGGGAAATTGGAAATGGTGTTTATTAAATACGAAAATACTAGAAGAAATACCTCGTTTTTACTTGGGTCCATTTTTAATGTTATATGTTAAAGTGACGATACAGATAAAAATTTTAAAAATTATTGTTTAGGATCTGTTTTTTTAATACAATAATAAATATTCTCATATATCTTTCATGTACAGACAGCGATCAGTTAAAATTTTATGATATGTAGAGATTTTCCATTGTCATTATTATAATCGGTAAGTTCAGTTTGAATCTGGTATATCAGAGAAAAGACGAATTGTATACCATGCACAGAGACATAAGCTTGCCTGCTTGAAATACCTCCTTTACTTCAAAAATTATATTCTAAAAAATATAATTGTATTTTTTGATACAATGAGGTTATATTTAAAATAGAATAAAATTCTAATAATTAAAAACACTATATATTTTTTATTTATACATTTTATTTCGTTTTAAATTGGTTGCAAATGCATCACCTTCCTCCCAATTTAACAGAATAAAAATGATATATTCCAATTATAAAGACATAATTCAATTTTATATTGGCTAACTCTTCTATAAAGACTCGTAGAAATTATCATCCATCCATCAGCCTTTTAAAGTCCACTGCTGGACATAGGCCTCCCCCAATGCTCGCCACTCTGTCCGGTCCTGCGCCCTTTGAATCCAGCGGATCCAGAAAACCAGAAATCCAGAAATTATCATTATCTATATATATATCTTGACACAGGACCAAATTAAGCGCTACAGTCTTGTATTTGCAATGTTAAGGGAAGTTTAGCAGTAATCTAACTAATATAGTACCTATTGCTTTGGAGATATTTTATAGGATAAGCTGTATTTGTAGACGACAACATCACAGCTGCTTAAGATAACAGGCTAAGCTAAACTAAGCTAAGCTAAGCTAAAATAGTCTTAACACACGCGACAACCTATATCTATATTTAAATGAACATATTTTCCATCTGTATTCAGTACACAGCAGGATAAGCATAGGGAACTTGGTATTAAGACACTCCGTTCTTCATTTTGCACTGAATTCTAAAGGCATTGCGTGTCGAGTGGCGGAACTCAACGCCACCGCTCCTCGACACCAGAGCAAATGAAATAAAAATATTTAATACTTCTTTTCTTCGAGTGGGAATCCAACTCATAGCACTCGAGTTTACAGTCACAAATACAAGATGAGAACACGATGAATACAATCTATTTAATATCAAAATTCCACCACTGACCTTCTTTTCTGTTAGAGCTTGAATCGAAATCATTCAGAACGGTGCCCATTTAAATTGTTAATTGAAGATACAACGGAGCTACCGTTGTAAAATTACTTAGATATTCCTAATTTTATATGTTTACCAGTTACAATGTTAAACTCAGTGTCTTATATCAATTATATATTTATTATTAATAACTGCTACTTTAACAATAACAATAAAATAATAAAAAGGCAATGATTGGTCAATTTAATGGAGTTCTCCTTTTAAGCCCGTATTTATTAACCGCTCTCAAGTCTAAAATGGATCTTAAGAAGCCGGTTACATATTAAAACGGCATCTCAAGATAGATATCAGACTTGAGAGCTATTTATAAACGCACGCCTTAAAACTATAGAGCTGATAAGAGCTTTTTCTATTGTAAAATTATTATCAACACTCCAGTATTAATCTTATTATGTACAACGTTGCTAGAAAAATCATAATTTTTTAATGTTATTTATTGTTACCAAAATATTTATTGTAAGAAATAATAAAGGAAAATTGACCTGATAACTACCTCAAACTAAAATATGCAAGATTTACGAAATAACTTAAACAATTGCAACACACGGCTTACAAAAACATAATTTCATCTCATAAATAGTAATTTGTAACGGCCCGTTACGTACATATATCACATTTTCTACATAAATATAATGCTTATATATCACGCCATACATAAGCAAAATGACCATAAAAGTCCACATTCAATTTTTTGCTGCAATCTGTCGGCCTTCGATCAGCACTGTTCGTGTTTATAAACAAAAACCCAGTGAAAGTGGTTCGCTCACTTTTTAATCTGTATTTTAAGTTAAATCTTTTTTTTTAATTTTAAAAAAGTAATTATTATTGAACACTTTTTCTTTTTATAATGAGATTGATTTAATTCGATGCCAAATTAAATGGTTCTATTTGGGTAAAATTATCTGAATTGCTGTAGTTATTTTGATATAACCAATACTTTTAACATGTTTCATCGTTTTAACAATATATTACAAAGTTTATACGGTAATTTCAATGTGCGAAAGTTTATACTAAGCTTTGAAATGACGGTAGTAAACAACATTATATAAATGCTTGCGATTGTTGTATGATATATGTAAATAAATAAATAAATAAATAAATCAGGTTCACGCTATATCCCGCACACAGCATAGTAGGCAGATGACGCCTAGAGTTAAGACACTCCGCTCCCCATTCCGTTGAATTCTGAAGGTATTGCGTACTGAGAGGCAGAACTCAACGCCACACTTTTGTCTTGGTAACAGAGCGAAAATAAAAAAATATTAATAAATTAAAATTCATATCCCCGAGTGGCAATCGAATCCACGACCGTCCCCATTACAGTCTCACCCTTGTGCCCCTCACAACGGCCTCATAAGAAATTTCATCATTGTATTTTTTTTTCTTTCTCTTACACGTAAATACACGTGGTATGCTTTAATTATAACAATAATATTAATGGCTTATCCCTTATATCTAAGAAAGAATTTCATAAATAAAAAAAATACTGTTTCTAATTTTCATAAATAAAACCGTAAAGTATATTAAGCCTTTACGGTCTTAATTTTGTTTTAATATTGATTATTACGGTTTTAATATTAAAAATCGAAAAAATATTAATCTCTTTGGACAAAGCAACAAGAGTCTCGAGGACTTCTTATCATACCGTAACCAAAATATAGACACAAAAATGATAGACCTATTAACCTTTTTTGTTTCTAAAATTAAAAATAACTCGCGTTGCTATGAAATTAATTAAAAACGCTTAATGAGAAATTAAAAACGCCATCTTGCTATATTTATATTTAGGTAAAAATTAGTACCGCTTTCTACAGGCAGTGTTCAGCTTAGTTCACACTCTATTTAACCTCTTGGCCGGAGCACTAAAAAGAAAGTTACATGCTGCGTTAAACAGCAAAATTCCCCCAAAATTACAATTTAGTAGCGTTTTACTCTAATTACACGGATTCATCACAAAATGACGACGACAATGACGGCAATCATGCTCGCATGTCCATAGGAACGATTTGGGCGAAAGTCTATTTATACTTTTTTTTGGTGGCATAGATAAGTGGTTTTTGGTCATGAGAGTATTTTTATAAAATTTTGATTAAAAAAATGTGTATATTGTACGTAATTTTTTTAGATTTACATTGTAACTTGTACATAGGAGGGTAGGCAGAGGGAAACTGGGAACTTATTGTTAAGATTCTAGATTCCTATTAATACACATCCGTTCCACACTTTCCGCCGAATTCTTTTCGAATTATGTTTGGATATAATAAAAAAAATAATAATTTGAGAGTAAAGTATTGTTTCTAATTTAAACCTAAATTGAGCTATAATATATTAATTAAAATAAAAAGCTATATAAGTAAATTGAACTTGTTATGTCAGCTCCAATAAGGTCGATCGAATAAAATTCCTTATAAAAAAAACACTCCAAACAAAATAAATATTGAAAATCATTATAAAAATAAACTAAAAGTGTCCGGTGACTATTAAAATTATATTAAAATATCCATATATAAGTAGCAATTAGTTGAAAATGCATTCGATTTAAATATACGGCGTACAACTTAATGGTTCCCAAAACGCTACAAAATTACAGTTAATGACAGAGAGAGAGAGAGAGACTTCATAAAATACCGAATTGTCAGCGTCAGTCATCATGTCAGTAATGACTATTGCCGTGCTCTATTATAGAGCATTTATATACGTCATAAAGTCATTTTTTTATAAAAAAAGATACTTTCCATAAGCGGTAAAATAATAAGCGGTACAGTGACCTACTATCAAAATTACTGCCAATTCAATGTATTTGTGTCAAATCTAATATACTCGTAATGTGTGAGTCATTGTGTATATATTTAAAAAAAAATCAGCTTCACGCTGTATCCCGCACGTAGCAGGGTAGGCAGAGGGAACCTAGCGTTAAGTAGAATAAATTAAGTAGTAAATAGTTCCATTTCTTCGCTCTGGTGTCAAGGCAAAGCGCGGCGTTGAGTTCTGCCACTCAACACGCAATGCTTCCAGAATTTGGCAGAAAGTGGGGAACGGAATATCTTAACTCTAAGTTCCCTCTGCCTACCCTGTTGTATGCGGGATAGAGCGTGAAGCTGATTTATTTTTATTCTTTATCATTTTAGTTTCGTCTATATTAACCATGACTCGAAAGCACGGCTTGCTTATTAGAAACACTACCTTTATTTATTAGTTCAGATCGTACGATACGATACCGTATATACTGTAATAGATCTTAATTGTAAAGAAATATGAAAGTAAATATAAAATTTTACATCGGACAAAGGCAAGAAGGCGCTTTCACTTTCATTAATCAAAGTAAATCTATCTAAATGTGCATTAAGTTTATTATGAAGGAATGGATTATTCGACAACGGATTGTGATAGCGTTCAATCAAAGGAAAAATGATTTTGCAGAATTTTATCATAATTCATCTAAATAAGAGACATGCCACTGTTAAATCTTACGGACCTTACGTCTTTACTATATCATTTATTGAAATAATAATAATTATTATTATTATTTATTGCACAAATAGAAAATAAAAAAATACAGTTCATTTAAAGACACACAAATGTGCAATGGCGGCCTTATCACTAAAAGCAATTTCTTATTTCTTTCTTCTTTCTTATTAATAACAATTATTATTATTATCTTAGGTTGTACTGTTCCATTGTTAGGCCAAGGCCTCTTCTCCATTTCTATCATTTTGGTCTATTTTGTGCTATTGAATATCAGTGAGGCCTGTAATGGTCCAGCTCGTCTCGCCATCTCCGTTTCGGTCTACTAATATTATATTTATTTCACATTTTTCCTGAGATTCATTTCTAAATCTTTCTTTAATTATTTTAATTTCCTTACAAAGAATTTTCTTTAAGTTTGACTTAACTTTCTTTATTAATGTATTGTATTATAATTTCACACTTAATACAACTTCTTTTTATTGGTACTGACTACTGTCGTTTTACCTTACTCGTGTAAGTCTAACTCTCAATCTATCTTCTATATATATAAAATCGAAAGGTCACTCACTCATCACGAAATCTCAGAAACTACAAGTGCTAGGAATCTCAAATTTTGCATAGGAGTTACTTATAGGACGCAGGTGCTCGCTAAGACGGGAATTTGCAATATTCCACTTCTAAGGGGTTGTTTTTGGGGTCGAAAGTTTGTATGAAACTTCATTACTACAAATGCTAGGAGTCTCAAAATTTGCATAGACGTCACTAGGACGTAGTCATGGAGACAGAAATTAATAATAACATAGTTCACGCGGATGTAACCGCGAGCGGGCCGCTAGTATTATATAAGCACGTTAAAGCCATAATATGAAAAAATAATAGAATTTATATACGCAATATAATACAATGTAAGTATAAACGATAATAACATATATTATAATATCTATCAGTTACATACTTTGTCTCACCCTAGTAAATATCACAATAAAACAAGCAACCAAACGAGGTCGTATAAGCTGTAGTACACTGAGTGCTACTTGACCGTAGAAATGCCTAAGAACAAAAGCCTCGTGACCCTTCCATGCAAGGCAATCTATTTTTCTGTTTGGATAAGCTATTTTTTTGTTAACGTTACATTTTTAAAAGAAGTAGCCATAATAAGCTTAAAGTTGAAAAGTAATAAGAATTAATAAATTTTAAAATATTTATTTTTTTAATTACTTCCAATATTAGCTACATTTTTTCTTTCAGTTTCACGCTGCATCTCGCCTATAGCAAGGTAGGTAGAGGGAACCTAATGTTAAGACACTGCGTTCACTTTCCGCCGAATTTATGAGGCATAGTGTGTTGAGTGGTGGAAGTTAGCGCCGCGCTTTGCCTCGTCAACCGAGCGCAAAAATGAAAATATAAATTAAAATAATATTTAATTTCCTCGCCTGCGCCATTGATGGCCTCAAGTAGTTTTATTACAAACTATATTAAAAATATATATTCGAGTTTCTTCTGTGCATTCTATAAAGTCATTTTTAGTAATTTATAAAGTCCAAAAATAAGATACACTTAAATACAATAACTGAGAGTAAAATGGTGACATCGGGCGTTGAGTGACGGTACTCAACGCCGCACTATATCTTATCAGAGTGGGAAAATGAAAGTAGTTCATTCCTTCAAGTTAATTTACAGTCACAAAAGAATTAGCAACAATTTATTAAATTAATTCATTAAATCATTTCCTAATAGTACAAGTGTTGAGTATTTTCTAATTAATTTATAAAAATAGTTCTAATTTATTTTCTTATAATTAACTAATTTAAAATAATAAAAAGAAAATTAATTAAACAGCAGGTTTCTGTGTAAACATGATATCAATCGCTAACCAGGTATACGATACTCTAAAATCACGGAAGCTATTTAATTTAATTACTTTATCGACCACAAAATCTAGATAGCCTAAGCTAAGTATGCAAATACTGTACTAACAAGATATAATGTATTACAATTCATTGATTTAGTATCTAATTACAGTATAATTGGATATTTTATTATAAAAAATGCTTTTTATTTTAAAAAGAGCAATTCGAATTAAGCTTTGATTACTTTTTAATCGAATTATCTATGAGAGAAACTTTGAAAAGCTATAAAAGTCGTTTTGTAAAATATGAAGATTGCGGCGGCACTAACATTCCTTGCTATTGATTATATGAGTGCAAATAGAAAAAAAATATATTCTATAATTTAAATAAAAGCTTTTAAAATAGTTCATCGATGACGATGTCAGCATTTTAAGTCATTTACCTCTCCTTATCATTAGCTTTCGTTTCTTTTTGTATACTTGGAAGCATATCTGGTAAAAACTGATAATAATTAAGGAACAATACTTTTTTATAAGATGACGTATATACAACACTATTCCCCACTAAATCTGCCGTTACTTCACTAATAAATAGTTGAAATAATTACATGATTATTTCCACCCTAAATATTTGCCTAAATAAGGAACCAAAAATAAACAAAATTTATAGACTAAGTACTTACTTACTCTGTACTAACTTCACGCTTTATCCCTAGCCAAGTAGTCAGAGAGAACGAAGCACCAAACGCTACGGTCTCTACATACCTCTTTCACCTCGTCCACTATCAGCAACCTCTTCATAGATGCCCTTCGAGGGGGTCCTCGTGCTTTTTACGTAACCTTCCTCCAGTACTTTTGATACTGTGTTTTCGAAGGTCAACCGAGGTCTCCCCCTACCTCTCTTACCACTCACTTTGTAGAGTAAGTATTTTAAAAGTAAAACGTTTTCCCATACATATATAAATATTGTCAATATAAGTATAGATGTAAATAGTTTTCTCTCGCCAGCCCTTTAAAGAAACAACACGAAGCTATACGAAAACAAGAGACAACGCCGGACACCATGTCGCTGGTAACCTTTCTAACTTTCTGATAAACCGCTTACACGTCCCCAGGCCCAGGGTATTTGCTTCTAATTGCAATGGGTATTTGTATAGCAATAATCTCTCTTGTCTTTGTGTGTTGACTTATATCAGAATTAAACTGGCTAATTATATATATATATATATACTAGTGGACCCGGACGCGGCTACGCCTGCTTGAACTATACGAATATTTTCGCGTCGGTCATACTCATACTATGCCGCCCGAATGTTATACAGTAAACTATAATTTCAATCTAGATAAAATGTTAACTGACTATTATATATATTTTCATAAGGATGAATATCACGCGTCGCGGTAACGGTTGCGTAGCGACGCGACGGTTGTTATTAACATGGCAGAATAAATTGCATGTCAAATAAGAAAGTACTTTAAAATATATTAGTTTATATGTGTAATGTAATGTTATATAGCCTATAGCACTTCTGAAGAATGCAGCTTTCATACAAAACAAAAACAAAGTAAATCGGACCAGTAGATCTAGAGATCTTAGCGTTCAAACAAACAAACAAACAAACAAACAAACTCTTCCGCTTTATTATATTAGTATAGAAGTATAGATATATATATAGAATTTAAAAAATGGCTGCAGTTGTACTACTGTTGTACGCCTGCATTACGTTGTACTAGTTGTACTGTTGGGGAACGGAGTGCCTTAACACTAGGTTCCTTCTACCTACCCTGCTGTGTGCGGGATACAGCGTGAAGCTGATTTTTTTTTTTAGTTGTACTATATGTTATGCAATCCCTAATTCCATATCTTCGATATAAAAAATAGAGTGAACAAGTATATTGAAGATGGAAATTACAAAAATATTAATTATCATAGCAACATTGAGACCAACTTTAAAACAATGTAAGTACTTATGTGTTTTTTGTGACATCAGTATAGGCAATGGGTACCTAATGTTAAAACATTCCGTTCCCCATTTACCTCCGAATTCTGGAGGCATTGCATCTTGAGTGGCGGAGCACAACGCCGCGCTTTGCCTCGACACCAAAGCAAAGAAATTAAAATTCAAAACACATGTTAAATATTTTTTTTCTGCAAATTATTTTTATAATTACCCAGCATATTATGAACACCACCAATTAAAACTAATAAAACTATCGTGCAATTCGATCTGGTAATCCCTTAATCTTTCCGCTGTACCTACCGCACACCAGCTATCTGGTGCTTATTTAATGAAGTCAAACTTGATTACTTCCAAGTCAAGGGAACCTGTAATATCAGATCAACTATATCAGAGACCAGAACGTTTACAATTTATAACTTTGTTAATTAATCATATTAATAACAGGCAGTCAGGTCTGTCTGTGTAATTAAATTAACTTTGCGAATCTAACACTGACACCTATTAAGGGATTTTATCTGTAAATATTCTCAGGTAGAAATAGATTAAACATATTGAAATCTAATCTAAACTTATAATAAAATCGTAAGAGGGTCAGTGTCTGTAATTGGAAGATATTTAAAAAAAATGTTATTGGGAACCTTTATTAACGTAATAGAACCCACAACAATGATTTTTAACATTTTTGTCTGTTTGTCCGTTTGTCTGTGCGTTTGTTATCGCTAATCTCAGAAGCGGCTTAATCGATTTAGATGTAGTTTTCACTATTAGATTCTGGAAAGCTTCCGAAAACATATAGGGTTTATTTTATTACAATCGGTTCATAAATAAAAAGTTATGTCAATTTAAAGTACTTAGTTTGACAAATTTGCTAATTGCTGTAACAGTTATCTTATACAACTGTTTTACTGTATTGACTGAATCTTTAGTTTTCAATTTCTTTATATTTCTATTTCAAGCGGGCGTAGGCCCGCACGGGTCCACTAGTTATAAATAAAACTTTATATGATTTTGGAAATAAAATAAAAATCTTTTTCCTCTTTTCAAATTTGTTTTTGTTGTTATGTTTAAAAAATTTACAATCTCGAAATTTGGTGGAAAGTGGCGACTGGGCTGTCTTAGGTTCTATATGCCGACTTTTCAATATGAGAAACACCATCATATCACAGCTAAAGATGTGTGACCCACGGTGATAACGGGTTCAGTTCTATTCAAAATAACGTCTATATTTTAAAAATTCTAAAATAACATCTATCATTTTAGTCATCCTAGTCTTGGAGTTGGGATACAAGATTATTAATGAAGATGAAATGCTAAATTCACTATTAATAGAGGAAATGAACATGGCTTTTTACAACTTGCACTATATAATTATTTTTCGATTAATAGAAAACGAAACGCATCGGATGTTTCCCATTTACTTTATGACAAGTATTAACTATTCCGTAGAATAAATTACACAATTATACATAATTTTTAATACATAACGTTTAACTGTGCCGATTAAATGTAATTTTATCGCCTTTTTTACTGTATATAATGTTTAATCAATTTAAATAAATGACTGTCTCAATTGCCATAATATTAGTAATATAACTTAAAGTAACCGTAATGGAGTTAAATACCGTGTTTAAATTAACTAAATTATAAAATTAAATATAATTTGAAACATATTTTTTTAGATTTTTCATTTTTATTTTCAAGCCCGTGGTGGCGCAGCGGCACAAGTGTGTGCCTGTAACGGGACGGTTATGGGCTCGATCCTCTCTCAAGGAAGTGCAATATTTATTTACTGTAGGAGCAAAGCGCGGCGTTTAGTTCCACCACTAATAGAAGCTGATCTACACAAATTTCCATACACACTTCGAGTATTAAGAAGAAACAAAAACTTTCTCCAGCTGCAAACCACCAGATAAAGCATCTCTCCAAGAGTCTCTCCATCTATCTTAACAGTATATTAATATATTAAATTACCTTATCAAATGTTCACAAACTGTAAATCTGACGAGTGACAAATGAACGTGCTGGTCCATCAATATGGTGGACCAGCAATGTTCGCACGGGTGTACCTATCCATCTACTTCAATAAAACATTGCTTAACTATTACTTAACTCTAGGTTTCAAATAAACAATGGTGTTTATTGTAAGTTTTTTACTTAGATCAAATACAAAATTATTTTGATAAATATTCTTCAATTTATTGTTAAAATGTAAAAGAATTGCGATGTTGAATTCCGCCAAAATGTTAAACCTAAATGGGTCCAGATTTCGGCGGAAAATGGGGAACGAATTTGTCTTAATGGGAACGGTAACGGTTGAATTCCACTACTCAACACGGAAAGATCCCGAAGTAGGGCGGAAAGTGGAAAACTAAAATCTTGTTACCAAGTTCTATCAGCGAATACTTTTTACCATATAGAGAACAAAGCTTGAATAAAAAATAACCATAAGAAAGCAAAAGTCGTCAGTGTGTCATCTATGCTGTATCGAAAAAACTATTATATTTATAACATGAAGCTTCAATTTGGTAGAGAATAAATAGTATGTTAAATTAGTACGTATTAGTCACATATTATGGCTCCAGAATTCGGCAGAAAGTGAACAACAGAAGGGTCTTAATGGGAACGGAGTATCTTAATACTAACTTCCCGGTTTTCCTCTATTTACTCGGATATGTGCGTGATATAGCGTGAAAAAAAAACTATTTACTTAAATATATTCTACTTAAATATATACAACCTTCTAATTGATAGCTATTTTTTATAACTATAGAAAAAAATATTTTAAAAAAAAATAATTAATAGTTTGAGAAACACTGATGTAATAGCAAGTACACACTCGAAATACCGTGAGACTCATCGTAGTTACATTAAAACCGACCCACTTTTGCTTGTATTATTATATCAAATTTCTCCTTAAATGGCCTTTCATACGTTACAAAGCTTCGTAGTACAATTCTTTTTTGATGCTTTCAGAAGGCAATTTTTTAAAGTATTACATACTTTTTCTACGTAAAATTTGTGTATATAATTTACCAAGAAAAATGGCTTAGTAGAATATTAAGTAAAAAATAAATATTCATTGTATAAGTATACCGAGGTTTGTTATCTATAGTATTAAGAAAACTTTCGTTTAGGTTCACACAGTTTCCCGCATATAATACGGTAGACAGAGGAAGCCTAGTGCTAAGACACTCCAAACTTTTTGTCGAGTTCTGGAAGTATTGCTATTGATAGGAGTAGCGAAGAAATGTAAATATCGGGAATCGAACTCACAACCTATCACAGCTACAGTAACACCCTTGTGGGGCTCAACTGGCCTCACAAAAAAAAAAGAATAATCTACAATATTTTAACCAATTTAATACCATATAAGGAAAATACAAACTTCACAGTACACCGCGCTATACCCTAACAAAAAGCAGATTTCATCACCCACAATTCGATCAACCAGCAACAAGCCAACATAAACCAGCATCACCTCATGTTAAAGCGTCCATTCCACTGACATTCCAATTAAGTAAACATTCTCTCTCGTAATCGCACCAAATAGTGTTTTTAATCGCATTCCTAGATGTTGCTATAGCTTTCCAATCGGGCGCAGGCGTGAAATGTAATACAATGGAGTTCGTGAGTCCCCTTCCAAATGTTTACAGCGGATATATCTTGAGATAATTATCAATGAATTATTGTTGTGATAATAAAAATGATAATGTATAATATGGGGCCAGTCGTGGTGATGTAAATGCGACAGGTAAATCTCGCACACAACAAAATAGGCAAAGGGGACCTAGAGTTAAGACACTCCGTTCCCTATTTTCCACCGAATTCTAAAGATATTTCGTTGCGCTATACCCAGACACAAAAGCGAAAAAATTAATATATTAAATATTTCATTTCCTCGAATGAGAATCGAACCCACAACCAGTCGCATTTAGCGCCACACACTTGTGGCCTCAATTATTTAATCTGTGGTCTCAATTATTTATATATCCTTGTAATTTTCTCTACATCGCCCAGCGGCCGTTATCAGTGGCTGTACCTTAATTGATGTGGTTGTTTATAACTCCTTATCAATGCGGAGGCTGGATACAAATGTTCCGTGCAATTGCAATGCGATAATGCTTAATGCTTAGCAGATCATTTGCAAATCGTACAACACTATCTAAACTTGGTTTATTATAATTATTAGAACTCTAGATTGACCGTTTGGTTTCTAATTCTTTTTAAAACTTGTTATCCAGCATGTAACAGGATAAGCACAGGAAGCCTAGTGTTAAGACACTCTGCTTTCCACTTTCCACCGAATTGCGGAGGTATTGCGTGTAGAGTAGCGAAACTCAACGTCGAACTCTGTCTCGACACCAGAACGAAGAAATGTGCATATTAAATATTGCATTTTTTCAAGTAGGAATTGAACCTAACAGTCCAGCCAGTCCTCTCGTAAAGAGAGATATTAGATTCAGTTTTATATATATTTAAGTTATGCATATACTTTCTATATAAAGATTACAATAATTCTCATTCTATTTCAAATATTTAGTTTTCACTATTTCGCAATTTAAATCTACTTTTGGTCATAAATATTGTACGACAATGGCCACCACTCAGCGACTCACGCGTCTCGGGCACGATCTCTCGTGCGACACCGTCACTTCGATAAACTAGCTAGCTAAGTTAATCAGGTGGAACGTTCCTACAGTTAAGTAGTAAGAAAGATTTAGAGGAACCTTAAATTTGATTTCTAATCAAATCAGCTTCACGCTGTATCCCGCAGAAAGTAAGACAGGCAGAGGAAACCTAGTGCTAGGACAGAGAAAAATGTATGAAGATAAATTTATTTCATAATAAGAAAATTTATTTCATATTAGAATCTGGGGCCATCGCAGGAGGGTGTGACTGTAACACTACGGTTGTGGGTTCGATCCCATCAAGAAGAAAAAGAGAAAGAAGAAATTATTATTTATTAATATTCTCACTTCTTCGCTCTGGAAAGTGGAGAACGAAGTGTCTTAGCACTAAGTTCCCTCTGGATGGAAACTAAACTAAATACATAAACTAAATATTTCACATGTCACTCATCGGCTAGACGACAGTCATCCATCACTGCCTCTGCAGCAGACAAATAGATTAGTGAAACGTTCAGTTCTATATTGAACGAGTATATCAAAATTCAGAAATTTACATTCACAATGTCAAGTCAGAGGTGTCTTTAAAGCTTTTTTTAGCTTCACAATGTTTCCCGCACATAGCAGAGTAGACAGAGGGAACCTGGCAACCTTGTGTTGAGACATTGCGTTCTCATTAAAACACTTCCGTTTTTTTTTCTTTTTTTATGGAAAAAGGACAAGGCAAACGAGTGGTGATCACCGCCGCCCACGACCCCGTGCTGCACCAGAAGAGCTACAGGTGCGTTGCCGGTCTTTGAGGTGGAGATAGACGCGCGTTTTGAAGGTGCCCATATCGTACCTGCCTGGAAACACTGCCACGGGTAGGCCATTCCACAGTTCGGTGGAACGTGGAAGGAAATTTCCAATTTCCACCAAATATTGGTGATATTATATATTGAGAGGCCGATTTCAACGCTATGCTGTCTCGTTACGAGTGAGGAAATGAAAATATTTAATATTTAATTTCCACGAGTGGAAATCAAACCTACAATTTATCCCATTTTCAGTCGGACGCTTGTGACCGCGCACCATGACCACAATTATTAAATATTTATAAGAAACTGAACAATATCGTGGAATTTTGACAATGATTTATAATATCTTCTTCCGCAACAACGCCCGTTCTAGATTTGAAACGATAAGGCTAAGCCAAGATGAATTCACTATATCTTTTTAAAAATAAAAGCTACTAAAGCTGTAACCTGCATTACACCCGTTATCTAAGTCTAGTAAAAAGTTTAGCACGATTTGAGTTATTAATATTGGAATTAGCTATTTTTTAGCTCCCCACGCTCTAGAAATAAAAATATAAAATATTATATTTTCTCAACTGGGAAACGAACCCACAGCCTGTTACGTTTACGCACGCTTGTGTTGAGGCACATTAATAAAGGTAATTATAATGAGTTGTTACTACAATTATTAACTTTACCAAACTAAAACTATTAATTTGCATTAATTTTCTAACCATTAATAAAACGTTTAATAATTATTTAATTTTCTAAATCGAATTAAAGTGATATCTTGAAAATATAGCTTAAGATTTGACTGACAAAATAAACTCTTCAAGTCTATCATATCAGGCCTTTATCTATGTATGTAATTAAATACACCTGCAGTTAGTATTTAGTAATGACACCGAGTTAAGCCCAAAGCGATTTCCATCTGACCCCAGCAACTCATTAGGTACGAACGTGTAATTTATTTAGTGAAATAAATCTAAGTAGTTGTGTGGTTTTGCTTAAATAATAATATTTAAAACCTTAAAAGGATTTTAGAATCACGCTATATCCCGCACACAGCAGGATAGGCAAAGGGAACCTAGTGTTATGACACTCCGTTTTCCATTTTATACCGAGTTCTGGTACCATTTGCCTTTGCGACAATAAAATTCGAATCATAAATTCCTGAGATCTTCCTTTATAATATTATAGATATAGCTTCATGCTGTATCCCGCACACAGCAGGGTAGGCAGAGGAAACCTAGTGTTAAGATACTCCGTTTTCCACATTCTGCCTTATTCTGGAAGCTTTGCGCGTAGAGATGCGAAATTCAACGTCGAACTCTCCCTCGACACCAAAGCGAAGAAAAATGGAAATATTAAATGTTTCATTTCTTCAAGTGGGAATCGAACCCACGACTGACCTTAATATATTTATATATTTATATTTTACCATAAATTCGCTAACAGATTACAATCAGAAGGATACACGGCGTTATTCACATCTTATTGACTTCAAAGTCGATTTGCATTTTCCGCTAAGCCGCATTAAATGGACAGAAGGTTTAAGGTGACGTTTCATAGGCGATAATGGTTATATATTATACTATAAATTCATGGTGATATCTCTCTCTATCTCTCTCTCTATTTTATTATTTTTAACGCACTTTATTAGCTAATGTAGTTATAATATTAAACGTTGCTTAATAAATTCACACTTGCCAAGTAAGGTAAATGACTAAAACGACATTTGCACGATCTTACGGTAGACAAATTTATTTCTAATAAATAAATTATATATTTATAATATTATAAAGGAAGATCTCAGGAATTTATAGTTCGAATTTTATGTGGTAATGGTAGGCAGAGGGAACCTAGTGTTATGACTCTCCGTAATTTTATTGTCCATCTATTAATAATAATTACTACGGAAGGCTTTAGGCTGTATTATTATATTACTTTAACTATTTCAATCTCAGAGTTACCTAAGGCCATTATATAGTGTCATATAATAAACAAATAAACAACTCTTAGCTATTTATATTTTAATTTGACGCAAAGCCGCAGTGTTTAAGTGTTTTATTATTATTTTAGAACTAAAATAATAATTAACAACTTACAAATAAAATAATAATTAACTTAAAAAAATAAATTAATTAATTAAATCGCGCTGTATCCCGCACACAGCATAGTAGGTACAGGGAACCTAGTGTTAAGACACTCCGTTCCCCATTTTCTCCCGAATTATGGAGGCAATAAAAGTAAAAGTTAAATAATAATAAAACTCTTTATCTTCTAATAGTCAATATATAACAAAATAATATGTAAAAGTATAGATCTTATAAGGTATCGATATCATAAAGAGAGATCTAAGTGACTTGCCTCAAACAAAAACACAACTTAGGTGACGTCGATCTTCATATTTCTGCTTTTGCAACGCACCGTGAATAATGACAGTGGCAAAGGCCTAGATTTCGCTTTGCTTGTTTTTCAGGCTTCTTTTTTACATTCACGCACTTTCGATTGTAGATGAAAAAGGAATAAGGCATGTTGTCCAAATAACTATAGCGCTAACAAAAACACTCAAAAAATGCTTTCCAACAAATATCTTTCTATGTAACAATAGTGACTCGCGGCTTCGTCCGCTTGAATCGCATAATAATTTGTTTTCAAATCTGAAATATTTTTGTTTTTTAATAACATTAGGTATCATTTTAACGTTAACGATGAAAAGTAAAGTTTCATCCAATTCAATAAAGCAATTATTTTATAGCAATTTTGCTATAAACAAATATTAATATAACTTTCTTTTGGAAGAATACCAAAATACAATTGTGATTGATAGTATTTAAAGCAGCTTTGCCATTTATGAGTTTACTAGCGGACGCGCGCAGCTTCGCGTGCGTATTTAGGGGTGAATTCTAATAACCCATGAAACATGTGTTCGATGAAATATTTTTAAGAGTCTAATTTTCAAATTTTATAAAAATCGGTTACGATTTAAAGATTTTTCCATACAAACTTTCAACCCCTTATTTGCACCCTTAGGGGGTGAATTCTAGAAAACCATGAAACACATGTTCAATTAAATATTTTTAAGAGTCTAAATATCAAATTTTATAAAAATCGGTGGCGATTTAAGAATTTTTCCATACAAACTTTCAACCCCTTATTGCACCCTTAGAGAGAGAATTCTAGAAAACGATGAAACACGTGTTCAATTAAATACTTTTAAAAATCTAAATTTCAAATTTTATAAAATATGGTGCCGATTTAAAATTTTTTTCATACAAACTTTGAACCCTTATTTTACCCCTTTAGGGTTAAAATTTTTCAAAATCCCTTCTTAGGGGATGTCCAGATTACGAAAGTAAACATCTGCCCAAATATCACGTTTCTACCACCAGCGGTTACGGCTGTGCGTGCGTCTTACCTCAGTCAGTGAGGACAAGTCCTTTTTGAGTGAGACAAGACGCCGACAAATCGACTAATTTTTTAAAATATCTAAGTTCACTGATAAATGCGTCCAATAATAGATTTCCTCATAGGTATGTCTTCCATGAACAGACAGCGATCAGTTACAATTTTATTATACATATATACAAATATAAATACTCCTTGCTAGCTGTCCTATGAATAGAGGAACTTAGTGGAAATAATTTCTCAATCCGCCGCGCGCCACAATTACTATTTTCGCTTAACTGTAAGTACCAGCCGGGCTAAACGTTCGCATAAGAGCTTTCTTATGTAAAACCACATAGGAATAAACTAACGTTGATTTCAAAACATTTTCATCCATTTTATTATACACCTCATATGATTTAGCCTTAAGCTTAACATGTAAAATTAATTAGAAATATATATAAATTTAAAAAATCGAGCTTGACCTGTATACAGCAGTTTTAAGACTTTTCGCAGAGTTTTTCGAAGCATTGCCTGTTGAATGGCGGGACTCGCCGTTCTTTTGCCTTGGTGGAGCAAACAAAGAGAATATAAATAAATAATAATTAATTCTCCACTCAGTTCAGGGGTAATCGAATCCACAACCGTCACGTATGTCACGTCACCTCGGTATATAAACTACCACAACATATTTATCTTTTAAGTATAAATACACTTACATCATCTTACTATAAGGAATTGTATTGAGATTGCATAAAAATATCTTAAACTTTCATTAAATGAATCTAAGCCAGCATCAAAATTGGTTTCCCTATTATCTCTTATTAAAGTACAAGTTTTCCTTTTAGTTATAATAATAAATTACAATCGAAGTGCACCAATCATTCGTTAGAACTTTCGATCATAAAATCAAATTGCCGATCTGTATTGATTCTATTCTTTATTTTCGAGCGATTATGAAACTATGATGAATAGCATTAAAGGCTTTTATCCACCAAATTCGATAAATATAGCACACAGATAATATAACAAAAATTGCATTCAATTAAAAATCAATCAATTAATTACATTAAAAATCACAGATAATATAATTACATTTTACAATGTTTTTTTAATAAAAAATAAATATTTATATTACATGAGAACTTTTTATTTTTTAAAGAAGAATAGTTAAGCTTAAGTTTAAATATTAATACTATTTTAAAACTGATATTTTATAAAAAATTTTATAATGTGAAATTTTCGTAAGTATATTTTTGTCTGTTTGTCGATTTGTCTGTGCGTTTGTGCACGCTAATCTCAAAAACGACTTAACCGATTTAAGTGCACTCAATTCACTATTGTATTTTAGCAAACTTCCATTAACATTTAGTGTTTGGTTTATTAAAATCGGTTTCTAAATTTATTTTTTTAACTTAGATGTACCTTCAATTTAGTGGACAACACTATATGCCTTGCCAACATACCGTACTATGGAATAAAAAACTGAGGTGCCATTATGAAGCCTGGGTCATTCAGATAAGCCAGAACGGTATCTCATTGAACGTAATTAGCTTATTACATAAGGAATGAAAAGCTTAAAATCTATTTGATATTAGAAAGTAAATTGTAGTTCGTGTAATATCAAACTGGTGTACAATTTTTTGGCACTTTATTATGATATCACTTAAGAATTAGATATTTAAAAAAAAAATAACGTAGTTTTTAGCGCGTAATTGTAGTTTATTAGGTAGGAAATGAATATAAAAAGAAATATTCATAGAAATTTATATTTTCATTTCTTCACTCTGGCCACAAGACAAAGCACGGCGTTGAGCTTCGCCACTCTATACGCAATGCCTCGAAAAATCTCTTAACACTGCTAGATGCGGGATACAGCGTGAAAATAAAAAGACACAGACAGACAAGTCCGTTTCCGTTTTACATAATACAAAATTATACAACTTAATAGACATAAACGTATAAAAGCTATCCAGACTGACATTACCTACGCTTAATTTGAAAACTTTTAATTATATGAAAAAAGGATTTCCTGCAATTAATAGTGGTATCTATAATTACGAAATTAATTAACTCAATGACTAAAGAAAATAATCACGAACGGATCGAGGAAATCCGCAATAGAGAGGACGACTTTATTATGCTGCACTCGATCAAAGCTGACTTTAACAGTATAATAGACCCGCATTAGCTTCTTGGACGGGTTAAATTATGATATTTAATGAAAGATGGGAATTTCTTTGATGGTGGATGTATTATGTATTAAATGGGTAAAATTATATATTGTATATACAATAATAAAATATGCTGATTACTTTTTAAATTGAGGCGGAAAATGGAGAACGGAGAGTCTTAGGACTAGGTTCCCTCTGTCTATCCTGCTGTGTGCGGAAAATTGTGTGAAACTGATGACTTTTAACTATATGTAAACTTATTTTGTAATAAAATTGTATATATTTGTATATTTTATATTTATAAAGTTGGACTTTTGAATTTGATATCTAAATAAATTTTAATTTTGAAATTAATAATACGTTCATAACATATGTAAGTATGAATAACCCTAAAATACCAAAATCAAAAAATAACAAAAGCTTCAAAAATGTCAAAAGTGGTACGTAGGTAGGTAGCTACCAATGAGTACCTTACCAATATACATAAATCCTAAATTACCATTTGCCGGTTGCCCACGCTGATAGCTTTCGCCTCTCGAATTTAATGTGGGAAAGGTTCAGAGGTCGATAATTCGCTCCCGCGAGAAGCAAACTAATGACCAATCAATATTACCATGTTAATATCTAAGCGCACTGTAATGCCTCGTTGAGATCCAGAACGTTCTACCACTTTATATCACACCATTTTTATATATATTTCTTTTATTGGCAACCTGAAATAAAGCCTAGCAATAGAAACTTCTCTACTATGAAAAAAACAGTTAAGTAATCGAAATACGTTATAAGATCCACAATATATTGTTAAGATATATTTCTACACAAGTTACAAGTACATTAAGACAATTAAGGAAACCATATACCACTCCCATAAATTACATCAGCAACCAGCGATTTGTGGGTGCGTGCGTTCATAAACGAAAACGAAAATCAATTCGTTGACGTCCAAACTGTCAGAATAGAAAACGTTAACCAGAGTTCGCTATTTGAACTGCCCCGGGGTGGCCGTTAATAGATCTACGGTTGCAACAGCGTTGCGCGT
Organism: Heliconius numata; assembly: GCA_016802625.1. Classification (NCBI taxonomy): domain Eukaryota; kingdom Metazoa; phylum Arthropoda; class Insecta; order Lepidoptera; family Nymphalidae; genus Heliconius; species Heliconius numata. The sequence continues at coordinate 74,804 of JAEBDU010012820.1, forward strand.
GCGCATCGGACTCGCTCGTAAAATTACGAAACTTAAACAGAAATAACCGGAGTAACAAAGAGCTATTTTAAAATAGAACGTTCCGCTTCCTGGTCCAATCAGCTAAAATAACTACGGAACCCAATGGACTGTTGAGCCGGATCGCGGCTTCCGCAAACGTCTTGAGATAACCGTTATGAAATTGTGTCATGTTTAGAATGGTTCTAATGTATCTTTGATTACTCTCAAAAGTTAATATCGGATTACAGTAAAAGTTTGCTTTGATTAGTATTGATTAATGTTTTGTACTATTTCTTTTGTTTTAAGTTAGTTACTTAGTTAGTTTTAGTTAAAGTTCAGCTCTGTAGCTTCTTTGATATATTCGGAGTAGAGGTTCAGGGCTGAGATATGTGCTCAAGTCGGACTGCTTATTAGAAATGGCGACGGAAGAACCCTACAGGATCAACGGCGGCACTCAAATCTCCCAGGAAGATTACGACCTTGATGGCAACCGATCGTAAAATGAAAGCCATTATCATGAATGCCATATGATAAGGAAAGCCGATCCCGTATAACAGCATAAGGTGAGGGCAAAGAAGAAGAAGAAACAGAAGTTAGTTAGTTAGTTTTAGTTAGAGGTACATCCTTTAACTATATTGGAGAGGTACTATGATGGGATTGAAGTCAAATGTATTATATATTTTATGCACGTTTTTATGGTGCTCAATTGCAATTAATTAAAACTGCACTTGACCGAATACCAATATTTCTAGAATCTGGCCATCAATTTTAACATGCTTACTTATTTTTATTTCAAGATCTATTTAAATAGAATATATTTATGTTTATAGATATTAAAATATTAAATTAATTGATGTATATTTTTTTAAATGCTTACTTATAAAATATAATACAGATTAATACAAACTGTATCACAGATACAAAAAATAATTTTATCAGTCAATTTTATCGAAGTCGTTTTATTTATTAGTAAATATATGGTAAATACAAACTATAAACTTTTAATTTTACATTTGAAATTGCATAGATATAACCACCCAAATATTTTGAGGGACTTAGCGTTAAGACACTCTGTTCCTTACTTTCCAGCGAATTTTTCAAGACATTGCATATTGAGTGGTGGAATTCAACGCCAGCCTTTTGCTTGGAGAAAACGAAGAAATTAAAAAAATAATAATTCAATCCCCCAAGTATTTGTATTATATTGTGTAATTTTATATTATTCTTGAACCTATTATTACCAGAGCCCATCTGGCACCAGAACGCACTATTTCACGATGCATCATTAGAAACGAGAAAATATAATTTATTACTCATGAGTTATGCGCGTCTATTAGAATGATTAGAATAATTTATTGGCGTTTGATTGTAGCTGTGATACACACTCGACGCTGAATTGCGTCTTTACAACAAGCGTATACTAAATATTAGCCAAAGCACTCTCCACTATAGAAGTAGGAATTATTAATAGTAGGAAAATAGCAATTTATTCTTTAATTTTTATGTCAACAGAAAATTTAATTAGTATCTTTTCACAAAATATTGTGTAACTTTTATTTAAAAGTATGGACTCTTGAAAACTTCGGTTTTTTTATATTACAGTTATGATTTGAGTCTACTAAAGCATATTGCAAAGAAACTGGTTCTGAAGACTACGTTATAATTACGAAAATAAGAAACATTCAATATATCTTCACAATAAAATACAATCACGGAATTATGCATATGCATGTGATAGTATCTTAAAATTATACATTTATTGTATTATTCTAAATTTT
>JAEBDU010012821.1:0-54843 GCA_016802625.1 Heliconius numata
AAATTACATGCACTCGATATTTCCCGCTGCGTGAATCATAATAATATTTAGTTACTTGATGCTTCCTGTATATACTGTAATGTATATATTTATTTATGTTAGGTTCACGCCAAAAGTGGTTTCGAAACGAACCGGTTTCAAGAGTGGTTGTAGAGTAAGTAGAGGTAACCTGGAGACATAGTGTTAAGACACTGCTCTAGTTAAGATACTTTCGTTTACCATTTTCCGCTAAATTCTTGAGGGATTGCGTGTTGAATACGAGGGAATCGAACCGACAACCAGTGCACCTGTACCCCTGCGCCATGATTCGCCTCATATACAATATTTATAACAAATGAAAAAAAATAATGAAATAAAAGTCGTTTGCCACTTCTTTTGTACTTATTATTTAATCACCATGCTGGATTAGAATATGCATAGAACATTAAATATATGTAACAAATAGTTTCCATTCTTAAATGTAATATGGGAAATATTATATAAATAAGATGATAATTCTCACCTTTTTACTATTTTTATGTAAACGGCAAGTGTAAAATTGAGATAATATTAAATTCAAATATTGTATTTTTTTTATTAAAAAAAAACACTAATAACACGTGTAGTGAAACTATATTTAAATATAATCATATTTGTAGTTTTGCCAAACGTAAACTATTTTTATAAGCTCATCGTTAAGCCACAAAGCTTTCAATTAGAATTTGAGCTTCAATTTTCATACATCTATACATATAAAAATAAAATAGACATGTCTGTCTGTGATTTTAAACAACCCCGTTTTTTATGTATAACAAAACAATTTTTAAATTTTGTCTGTCTTTCTGTTGTCGTTTGAACAGCTGAACAGATGGTTATGGGATTTTCACTGATAGATAAAAGTGGTTGTAGACCAAAATATAGGCTTCTTATTAATGCCAGAATTCCCGCGGGATCGTCTCGAGATCGATATAGCCACAACTATACATAACCGTACAAGTATTTTTATAAAACACTTAAGTTATCTATTATTAATTAAATATTCGTATAGTTCAAACGGATGAAGCCGCGCTGTTTCCGCTAGTATTCAATTAAAATGTTATATCAGTGTACAATTAGTTATTGTCCAATTTCAATGTTGAAAGTTAAAATGCTATTACTATTTTCATTCTAACAGCTAGATATTTGTACTAAAAACTGTTTTTTTTTAAATATACAATTTAGTTTATTAAAACTAAAATAACATAATCATAAATACAACAACTTGTTAAACAGTAAATGTAATCATTAAAAACATAATAATTTATTTAACCAACCCATTTTCTACTTGAGCTTCTCCAAACAATAAATCCAAACAAAATTTACCTTTTAAAATATTGTTTAACCAAAATATTTGTTTGCTTTTATCTAAAATGATAAGGTTCCTCGCCTCCACCCGCGGGTACCTATTTTAGTCTCAGACGTCTACAAGCAATTCAGCCTGAGCCTTTGTTATCGTTGCGTGAATAACGCAAGTAACGGCCGTAGTAACGGCGTACGTGCCCCGACATTCATTAGAACTGGCTAATTAAACCAGCCGTTGAGATTCCAACGAATTTGCCTCTAAGATACCACCTTTCTTTGCAATTCTTAGGTGAACGTTTTATGAAACGGTGCCAGCTTTAAGTCTTTGCTGAAAGTTGAATAATTTAGAATGGGAGGATATTTACGGTGTTTTAGGTCTGATTTCGAGCGTAACTCTATGTTAACTTTATGGGAGGTCTGTTCCAAGGAACTTAAGATATAAGATTTTGGTAAGTTTTAAATATTATGAGATGAGAACGTTAATAACGTAGTTAGTTATAACTCTAAAATTAATAAAATATAATTATAAAATGTTAAAATATAATATTAAATCAGCTTTACGCTGTATTCTAAAGAAAAGAAAATGTTTATTATTTTATAACTTATGAAGAAAATAATGGTTTCTAATATTTCCCTTAAACTTAAGATTTAACTTTATTTTTTTTTTACTTTTTAAAGAATCTTAACATAATAAAATTTGGTTAAATTTATCGAAATAAATGACATACCCCTAATAAACTACCACTGGACTGTCAATGTGCCTAAAGGGAATCAAACGTCGGCGTCGAATATACATAAAACAAACCGAAGCCTTTCATTTACTTCTCTAACAACATGCATTTGAAACTCGAAATCTTGAATTTCTGAACTAATACTGTACAATTGAGTCTATAGTTTTTATTTGTATTTTACCCTCTATAACCAAAAAAGAACTATAATTTTTTTACTAGTGAACCAAAAGTTAAAATGAATTAACTAATACACTAAGCACTCGTGGACGAATTTCATCATCCAGTTAATTTTATTCTAAATGATAAGGAAATTAGATAAAATTTAAATTATATTTACGTAATATCCTCAAAGCACTCTGTTTAACTAACTAGGAACGAACTCCTTTTAGAAGGGTACCTCGCTGTTATGATTATGCTTTGGATGAAAGTTAAACTTCTATTGAAAAGTTTGCTTATTAAATAAATTTGCAAACATCATGTATTTTTACTGGAAACTAAAATTTTATTAATAAATTTTAAATATTAGCACGGCTATAGTTATGTTCGGAGCAATTTATACATATTAATCATTTATTTCAATGAGAAACAGAAAACTAACAATACATTAGTATATTATTTAGAATGCAACGAAAAATATTTAACTCGTAACGTGGGATTGACAAAACATAAAGAAAACCTGACAGCTAAATATCTTTCCTTTAAGTTTACTTCTTCCTCTTCTATTCGATAACTTTTATTAGAAGTTGGTAAAACCATATATTTTGTCCCAACATTAACTGACTATCTGGACTTGCCTGGCTTCGTAAAATAACACAATTTTACCAAACGATTAATAAATATCAATTTACAAAATAAACAAGCCATATAAAACAATATAAATAAAAGTAACACAATTTGGACTACGCCAGTGAACTTCATGGGTGCCCTTAATCGTCAATAGACGCGAAACACTTGAAGTCAACTGACCGAGGTTCCATTATGTCCTCGTTATCCTCTACGCGCTCCACTCCAAATGATGACCCAATTTTATGATGTTAAATTTTATTAGAGTTATATTATAAATGTTATAGTAATAATTTAACATGGGCTATCAACATGAGATGTTGATATGGCTGCGTGTTTATTTTTTTCGATTTAAATGATTTAAACTTTACCGACCGATAAATATTATTTTATATGTTTTTTTTTTTAATAATATAGTACGAAATATAATCTATAAACATGTTAAAAGTATGACTGAAAGACTGACTAACTGAACTTAAAAAATGACTGAAATAAGTACATCTTAGGTCGGTATAACTTTCTTTGAACTTGAATTCTCTAAATATAAAGAAGGCAAAATTATTTTCATACTTTATATAATTTAAACTTCATAAACTATCCAGAAATAAAAGATGAAAATGACTGAAAAAAGATATTGCTGGAAAACGGAACAGTCGAGTCTTATTTCACAATAACGAATTCATCTTACAGGTTAAAATCATTTGAATGAATCTTTCGTTTCACGCTGTATCCCGCCCACAACAGCGTAGGCAGAGGGAACCTAGTGTTAAGACACTCTGCTCCCTACTTTCTGTTGAATTCATGCGTCTTGAGTGGCAGAGCTGATTTTTTTTATGACCCTTTCGTCATAATTAATTTCTTTCATTTAAAACAATATTTACATTGCTGTTCTAATATTGACTTTTATGGCATTTGATCATGTTAGGCGTTATTACAACATTGGCGACAGAGAACAGAGAGGATTCTAAAAAAACTTAATATTAAATTTAAATTTAACATTATATATTGAAAATAATAAATAATAATAAATTACCCTAAAGTAAGGATTGAAGAACTTACTATTAGACCCTACCCTGCTATTCCACGATGACATCACTATAAAATATAATGTATATTTATGGCGTCAATATAATATACAATTAAATATACGAAGAAAATTATTTAATTTAAGCCCCATATGTATTGATGAAATAAACAAACAAAATTAATATATTAAGTGTGTAATATATAATTACTTCCCATTGATTTTGAGTACAAGCAATGTTGCACTGAATAATTTCTATTATAACGAAGCTACGAAAATATAGAATTGGATATGAACACTGTATAACAAATCAAATTATATAAGAATTAAAGATTTTTTAATCATCTTCACTCTTTATCCCGCACTCAGCAGGGTAGGCAGAGGACAGAGAATTTCCACCGAATTTATCGAGACATTGGGTGCTGAGTGGTGGAACTCAACTCACTGAAGAAGAGAGAAGAAATGAAAATATTAATCAGTTATTATTAATTCCTTCGAATTGGGATCGAACTCACAACCTCAACCTGTGTCCCTCGTCACTACGGCATCTGGATTTAATTCAGTTTTAGTTTTATGAAAAATAATACATACATATAAAGCTCTTCTGTTACTGAGTAGTGTGCATATGCTAGTCAATAGACAACGCCCACCAGAAACTCCAGTAAAATTTACCTTTAATTCAAATTCAAATTCAAAATATTCTTTATTCAAATAGGCAATTATTACAAGCACTTTTGAATCGTCGAATGAACATATGAACAAAAAGCTACCACCGGTTCGGAAGGCAGTTCTGCTGAGAAGAGCCGGCAAGAAACTCAACAGTTGCTCTTTTCAAAGTCAATGGTATAATAATATATAATAGATTTCGATTATTATATTAATAATATTTGTTACAAATTAAAAACAAAAAACAATATCCAATATACAAATTAGAATTATAATTCCCCAACCTATCTTATATTCAAAACAAGCAAGGCGTAATTAAACGCTTCGAGTGACAACAAAATGTTACGCTATCCGTTGCAAATTAAATTAGCACTCGAGACTTGTTCTACGTAAACACACCGGCCGGGGTCCTCAAACTGTCGACTTGTTTGTTGAATCAACGGAATTTAATTCCCTTATTGTACCCAAGGTTCCGTTTGCCTTATAAAAGTTTTGGTATTTACTAAATTTGGTTCCCGCAATGGAAGTTAAATTATCATATAGATGTGTTGAACAGCATTTGTTGCGTTTGCGGCTGGGTGGCTATTACCAAATCGATCCACATTCGCCAACTTTGCATAAACGGTTACACGATATTTACATGAGAATAACACTTGTATGGATTATAGTATACACCGTACAGCAGGCGATAAAGCTTTATGAGGTAACGGGAGTATCAAATTATAGATGCAGTGCCATTTTTTAACTAAATTTTCATTTCGGTTGCTAATTTTCATTTCGGTTGCTAATTTTCATTTTGGTTGCTAATTTTCATATCGGTTGCTAATTTTTAGCGGATATTTAAAACATAATGTAAATATAATTTTCTTAATATTTACAGTAGATAACTACTTAAAACGTATTATAAAAATATATATTTTATTTAACAACGTAGCACTTACGTAATTGAGTAATCAATGTTACGGCTTGGTTTCAAAACAACATTACAAAATTATTAAGAGTTTAGGAGGACACCCATAGCAGCAACTCTAGATAATTTGCAAGGGCTTTTATCTTGTAAATAGTATTTATTTTACTATCGACTTATACTTCTATTTTCTATTCTTCCACTAATACGCCAATGTGGAAGATACTTTTAAATAAAGAAGTAATGATTCATCATCGACTATATTTAGAAAATTAGATAAAAAAATGTTTTGCACTAAAAACCTTTAAATATACAGCCAGACACTTTTTTAACCTAAGAAGTATCTAAGTGCATTATTTTCGCAAAAACATAAAAAACAGTTCCATTTTTTTCAGCTTCACTCTTTACTCCACAAACAGCAGCGCATGCAGAGAAAAACTAGTGTTAAGACACTCTGTTTCCGAGGCATTGCGTATTGAGAGGCAAAATTTACCAGAGCATTACCAGAGCGAAGTAATGAAAATATTCATAAACAATAATTCATTGTCTCGACAATCGGGAATCAAACCCATACCCTAACAAACTACACCATACTAATATTAAACTGAAAAATGAAAAATTTCAATTATTCATATTTAAGGTTCGTAATGACATGGATAAAGTTATGGGAACACTTTTCTTGTTTTTGACTCACACCGACTCTATCTACAAGCAAATAGTATTATGGATTAAAGCTGACAAGGTTGAAGAGCTTTTAGATATAATGAAAGGTGGTATTTATAATTTACTTTGTGCCAAGTTAAATCAAATAACATCTATTTTAAAAACTAAGTAAGTTTAGCTTCACGCTCTATCAGCTTCACGCTGTATCCCGCACACAGCAGGGAAACCAGAGGGCACTTAGTGTTAAGAGACTCCGTTCCCTGGAGGTATTGCGTGTTAAGTTTAAATTGCGCTCTATGCTCGGGAAAATGTTCTTACACATTCATTTATTATGAAAGATAGTTATAAGCTATGTTCATAATTATAATTCTGAAAGAAACAATTAACAATTAAAATAATAAAAAAAAAACGTGTAAAATTTTTAAATTCCATCTTCTATAAAATAATTAAAATTAAAATAATAATTTACACCGTCTTGTCGAGTTTACATCTTTTATTTCCAGAGGTATAAGGTGAGAAATAATGTGTTATTTAATAAGTGTATCTAAATTATTATTAAATTTAAATTTAAATACAATAAAGAATAAACACTATTTAATTTTAGGTCCGCTTTTCAACCAAGGAGAAGACGACCACATGACGTATTTGCTTCAAGCAGCTTATACTAGCACATTTCTACTAAATACAGATAATTGTTTAGCTCTGGCCACTTGTTTTCTGTGGTCGTTGCTACCGTTTGTATTGCATTTACAAGGGAAGTCAGTGGAGTTTGCAATCTGGTTCCCCTTTGACGTCAACGTCGACCCTGCGTAAATATTAATTAGTATATTTAATAATGTTTATATATCAAAACTAGCGGCCCGCCCGCGGCTTCGCCTACGTAAACTACGTTTTTATTAATTTCTGCCTCCATGTGTACCTACGTCCTATAAGTGACGTCCATGCAAAATTTATGACTCCTAGCATTTGTAGTAACGAAGTTTCATACAAACTTTCAACCCCAAAAACAACCCCTTAGAAGTCGAATATTGCAAATTCCCGTCTTAACGAGCACCTACGTCCTATAAGTAACTCCTATGCAAAATTTGAGATTCCTAGCACATGTAGTTTCTGAGATTTCGTGATGAGTGAGTGACCTTTCGATTTTATATACAGGGTGGAATTGTCAGCACCACTTTAAATGAAACCACAGTTTTAACTACTCTATAAAAGCCTAATATAATTCGGAAAAAAAATAATTCCCAAAAATGAAAAAGTTATTTTTTCAAACAAAATAAATAATAAAATTATCGTCTTAAAATAAAACGCCATTTGTAAAGTATAACATAGGCACGCACTCACTTACCTGTCAAATCGGAAACGTCGCATACGTATGTGTGCGTCACACGAAATACAGGTATGGATAAAAATCGTGAAATGAAAAAAAATCCTACGTCCAAACTGTTGACGTACCTTGTTTAATTTCTTAGGTGTGCGTTTGAAACATATTATCCTATATGCAGTTTCAATAAAAGAAGCGCTGCCTCTTCCACCCTGTATATAGACGTAGAAAAGAATATAAAAATTATAACGATTGTATTAAAGTGGGGAACGGAGTGTCTTAACACTAGGTTCCCTCTTCATACTGCTGTGTGCGGGATACAGCGTGAAGCTAATTTTTTTAAGATTTTAAGGACTTATCATCTTTATTATATAACCGATCAGTTTTTTTTTATTTCATAGATTTTATTTCTTACTACTCTACGTTTGGTTCACAACATCATGGCTTGCATTTTGTAATACCACCATGGACGTTATGGTCTCCTTTCTCTTTGGACAATGTAAGACTCAATTGAGTATAGTAAGGTAAGATTTTGATTATACGAGTATATAATTTATTATTTATATAAATATTTTCCATGGTGACTTATGTATTGTTTTATATAAACATATAAATTTAAATAAAGTCTCTGTTTGTGATTTTAAAGTAATCGTCTTATTTAATAAACAATTTTAAAAAATTTTTCTATATAAAAAATGAAAATAAATCATCTCACAATGACTGCCTCTATTATCTACATGTTTTTAGAAAAAGGGGGAAAATGGAGAAAGGGGGCAATGTGTAGTACATTGCCCCCTGTACCTTGATAAGAAAATCTACATAAAGCATTCTACTAATATTATAAATCTGAAAGTTTGTGTAGATGTTTGTAATACTCTCACGCAAATATCTACCTACTACTGAACGGATTTGGATGAAAAATACTGTAATGAGACAGGCGACGATTTATGTAACGATTTTGTTCATAACATAATAATAAGTTTAAACAGACGAACCCACGCTCAGTTTGCTAGTTAATTAATATATAAAACACAAATTTTATGAAAAGTAATAAAAATACAATATTTCATTTTAGAAACGACCTCTTAAATTTAACTAAGAGAAGCCAAGAGGAACATGTAATAACTGGGGAGTCTTGCACAGATATAATAAGCAGACGTTTTAGAAAGATATTACAGCATCACGTACAGATAGTGTAGTGAGTCCAAATAAGATTGTTCTAAATTAAGTTATAAATAAATAGTGTAAAGAATATATAAAGTAACATTTACCCTTATAAAAATTGACATTTCTTTATTTATTTCTTAATTTCTAAGCTATTTTTTATTAAAATTATCTAGTAGATACCTCTACAAAAGTAAAAGTAAAATTATGCATTAACATTACGCATAATACCTATATAATTTAATTTTAAAATAGGCTAAGGTTTTACCTTTAAATTCCAGTTATTGTAAATACAATACAAATATATGGGGATATCCAAAATAATGTAAATTCTATATAAAATTCTTTGTGGTGTGATATACACCACAATTAATCGTTGCTTGTTGACCGAACAACGATGCTATAAATTATAATTCCAATATAATTTTCCCACTGACCACGCATAGAACTTTAAAAACATATCGTTTTACTTTAAAACGATTATATTTTTGGTTTAAAAATTTTATATAATAAAAAAAAATTGTTTTTGTTTACTTTATATTAGTAAAATATGTAAAAGCAAATAGTTGCACATTCTTTATTATAATATGTAAATTCAATTGATTACCAAAAAGTTAATGAAACAGATGTATATTAGCCTTGTATCATACAAAAAAAATAAAATATATTATATATGTGTAATATTTATTCAAATTAATATTTTATTATAGTTTCATACAAAAAGTTGAAGATATATTTAGCACTGCAATTGCCTACCAGTTTCTAATAAGCGGATGGATTATATGTACGTCGGTGTATAGAATGGTCGACGTAAGTATGCATTTGATGAACGCTTTTATATTTTCATAGTCTTTAAGCCTCTATTCAATGTTTCATCTATCTAGGCTGCGAACTTAAATAGTTAAAAAGGAAATATGCAATAAATCGGCCGTTCTTTCGTTATATACGAAGCGTAAGTTAGTTGTAGATAGTTTAGAAAACGTATAAATAATTGTAAACGTAGCGTGATTCGAACCTGCCTACGCTACCTAACCTGCTTTGTGCGGGATACAGCGTGAAGCTGATTTATTTTATTTTATATAAAATAAGATTTTATTGTTTTTTTTAAAGATGAGTCCAGCATCCGTTCAATTTCTGTCAATGGTGTTATATATTTCTTGTATATTGATCCAGATATTTATGTACTGCTACTACGGAAATGAAGTTACGATAGAGGTATTTTCTTTATTATTTCCTTAGCAAAAAATAACCAATCAGGGGCACATGTGTGTATCTGTAAACGCTAGTTGTGGGTTCCCCATTCCCCAATCGAGGGAATAAAGTGTTTATTTAAATCTATATTTGCATTTCTTCGCTCTGGTGATGAGATGCCTGCAGAACTCGGCGGAAAATAGGGAATGGAATGTCTTAGCACCAGTGTGCGTGATTAAGCGTGAAGCGGATTTACTTAAGATAACCAAGCTCATAAGACGATAATTAAATTTGATGTTTCAGAGTGAGAATCTTACAGGATCTGCTTATTCGATGAATTGGCTAGAGATAAATTTAAAGCTTCGACGTCATGTTATTTTATTTATGGAAAGAATAAAAAGACCAATACAGCCATTAGCAGGTCGCATCATTCCACTGTCGAATAACACGTTTGTTTTGGTGAGAAAAAAATTATAATTACATGAATTATTATTGGATAGAGTTCTAACATAACATTTAAATATAATAATTATTTTTACAGATTGTCAAAAATTCGTACACGTTCTATGCATTGCTGAAGAATACTAACGAATAATTTTAACACGAAAAACTATATCTTCATTGGCTGTTAATGTAATATTAATAAATTAATTACATTATCCGTTTAGTAGAGAAAAATTTATTTTATTTTCTTTTTTTAAACTAAAAGTGACAAAATATAAGTTTCTTATGAAAAACCAAGGCGCCTAACAGTAAATAAATATTGTAGTATGTACCTACCTGTATTAAATTATCTTGTATTCCGATAATTATTAAAAAATATGTATCATTCGCAAAGTGCAAGCATAAATTAAAAAAAAATATCTACAAATAGAAAACTTTGTAATTTTTCTACTTCCTGATTTTTAATTAAATAAAGTAGGTAGTAAACCTACCTACGAAAATTACTGTCACAATAATAGCGTACTTTTTATTAACTAAAGATAAACGATTGCGTAATTTTGTGTTGATAAAAACACCAAACAGGCGTGAGTCAGGCTCAACCCCCGAGCATTCCGTACAAAAATTGGAAGTCTTGAGCTTTTTCTGAAATTCAGGCTTAACTTAGCCCGAGCTCTTTCATCCGATTTGACCCCTTTTAAGGATTTAACTGCACATGAATAGTTTTCAGATTTTTTGCGTAATTTCATAATTTTAGGTTAACCGTTTGATTCTCTTTATAATGTCAAAATAAGGTTTTTTTTTATTTTACCACAAAGGTATAGTATAGAAATAAAAAAAATATCCACAATAATTGTCACACTTCATTATATTAAGGAAATATGATGAATACCTTAGGTATAGTAGATCGATATTTGTAAACATTTATTTAATTAGATAATTTAGTCGTTTTGACGACGTAAAATGATAATATAAATGAGTATTTAGAAAACTGATTTAGCAAAGACTCAATATCATGGATTCATTATTTCACTTAAAAAATAAAGATGATTTCATCTTTAAATAGTTTTCTGTATGTACTACATATGATTAAAATCGTCATTTAACAGGTGAGCAGTTAGAATAAACATTGATTTTAAGATTGACTTTCAATATATCACCAGTCATAAACAAAATTCACAAAAATAATTCAATTATAATTTTAAATAACTTTTCCAGTTTTATGTCTATTCACCCCAGTTAACTTGTATACACTTTGCTCAAATTATTTATTACCTGTTTCAAATAATTTACTTTACGTAATCTGTATGATACTGTCAATACTTGAATAAAATTTGGTACCTATGTCATAGGAAAAAGCATTTTGTCAATAATGCGATATTAGCCCAGTGTACCGTTAATCTTGGATAATATACAATAAAGCTTTGCAGCGAAGTAAATATTCATAAATATTTAATCATGTTCCAATATATTTTAACGTTAGTATTATTTAATACGTATTATCTCAGTTTTGGATTAGCTATGCCAGCGAAGGTAGACCATATACCCGTAGGAAATAAATTACAAGCTCTTGCGCAAACATGTGAAAATGTAGTTATTTCTAATCTGATTAAAAGCCAAGTTGAACGTTGCAATACTAGTACTCCATTGGACATATATCTGGAGCCCAAATGCTTAATGTTCTTTGATATTAATAAACAACTTTGTGAAACATTCGATAAATCCAAATATGATATACAAAGTGATTATTCATCTAAAATGAAAGAAGCACAAAATGTCCAAAGCTTATGTGAGCAAGCTGTATCATGGAAACCCAAATATCTACAGGAATACCCAGAGTTCGATCTGGAAAAAGTGTTTCAAACTGAAGTTATATGTGTAAAAATGTGTGCCACTAAAGAAAATCTCCTAAGTGTAGATGTCAATTTCTTTTGTAAATATTACAAGTGGGGGTCTGAAGCGATTAAAAATGTTACAGCACCACTAGCACAAATAAGCAATGAAATGGATACAGGGGCTAAAACAGTAGAAGCAAATAAAGTAAATCAAAATAATAAGGCTAATGTTGACATTTTACCTACTCTGAATAAAATTGATAGCAGCACACCATCTAAAAATGACAGTGTAGTTAAACAAGTGGAAGAGAAACCTTTAAAAATAGAAAGTACTAAATCAAATATTCCGAATGCAGATGCCACTACAATTATTAATCATAGTTCAACCAATGCCATACAACAACAAAAGGCAGACGTAGATAATCCTGTTAAAACTGAGCAATCTGCAGCTCCAATTGTGCCAGCTGTTAAAAGTGAAATTGAAAAACCAATATTAGCGTCTGAAGAGAAAGATAGTAAAAAAAATAATGACATAAAAGATAAAGATACTGCAATTGATAATCCTAAAGATGATGGTATTATAGACGATGATCAAGAAGATGATGAAGAAGATGGTAAGTGATGTTTTATTATTAATGTCATGATTTTTTATTCTTTTTACAATATTTTTTTAGTTTCACATTATTAGTGCTAAAACATTCTGTTCCCCCACTTATAACCTAATATTTGAGACTTTGTTTATTGCATGATTGAACTTAACACCATGCTTTTAGATGTTTAATATGTCTTAGAAATATTAAACATCTATAAAGAAACCTTAGGTATACATGTGCCCTATGCTTTTTTTTTATTTTATAACATTATCATACCGTATTGGGACACCTTTTCTACACTTACACAATTCTGAGTACTCTGATAACAGTAACTGTTGGGTCCCTCTGTTTGATTTATTTTCCTTACTGTTTTTCAGTGCCTAACTGTTCTTATGTCTAACTGTTTTTCAGATCATCAATATGATCAAGATGGTGGCATACCTAAACCAATGTCTAAGTCCGAGGTGGATACTAAGATTGAAGGAAGTAAGTGTTTTTTTTTTCGGGTTACAGAAATAAACTAATTTTTATACTGTATTTCAAAATATTTGGCAGACATGAATTTTATTATTGTCATTATTAATATATGTATGCTCTATTTTTCTTGCTATCTATCTAATATTGTATATGTACCTAACAAATATTTGTATCTTACATTAATATAATCTAATATTCGATTTGTCATTATATTAAGCTATGATTTCTCAAAGACCATCATTTCTCATTATAAACATTTCTAAAAGTAATTTAATAATAATAATTTCAGATAATAATGATTTGCTAAATTTAGCCCAAAATAATGATAACAAAGCAGAATCAGAGACTGGGAATGATGAGAAACGGAAAAAAAGTAGGATTGAAATTGAAAATGACACAACATTCAAAATTTATAGCGGTCCGCAAATAGGTATTTAGTTCCTGATAGTTACTTGATGTACCAAAATTATTGTTAAGAACACTAATTTTCTATATTGGTCTCTTATAGTAGATTTTTTTTTTCTAGCTTTGTTGTAAATGTTATTTTGGAAGCTTATTAATCATTTAGCATTTTTTTTCTTTACTTTCTACTTAATTTTTCGCATTGTGTTGTTACCATAAAAAGCAAATTAAAATATTTCACATCACCATGCTGAAGTGGAACTCGCAACCATTGATTCATAGTCAAACATGGTGCTCTACTGATTCTCACTCGCTGATCACAGACTTTACATATAAGTTTATTTGTGCCTATTTATTCATTTGCCAAAAAAATATTTTATAAGGGTGGTAATTTTTAGTTTAGTATATTGGATTTAAATTTTCTTCTTTTTTACTATATTATTATTTTATACACAACCTAATACTGGGTCTGGGTGCATGTATTTTTGTTGTCTTTGCTATGTAGTCTTTATGTATATAATATTATTATCATTTTAACACAATATATCTTAAGTTTTTGTTATAAATCTGCATGAATATGTAAGTAATAACAATGGTGGTGGTTACTACTGTGAAGTGGGAAAAATGAAATAAGTAGGTGGAGTACAGTCTATGAGTTGTGGCCATCCTGAAGCTAGCTGTAGATGTTTGCTCAGATTTGATGTTAGAATATTTTCTTCATTAAACTTAATTTCAGGGTGACTACGACTCAATGTCTGCACTGTATAGAATAGGTTTTGCGATTTTACATATAAGTAAAATATTGGAAAACAAAAATCGCAAAACCTATTCTAAAGGCTTTCTAAAGTCTATTTTGGAAATAATTCATAAAATGAATTTTAATTATTGCATATTTGATAAGATTATCATGTATCATGAAGCAGTACAATTGAGCATTAGTGATTTTCGGCGTTGATGAAAAAAGTTTTATCATAAAAAGAATATAAGTACTTACTTATGTTAAAAGTGACGATAAGATATTATCATAATATTTAATCTATATAAATGTTACCTTTTATATTACGGATAGACTGAATCCCCAAAAATTAAAAAGCTAAGAGTGATTAATGTTAATTCATTATTTCTGAAAAAAAATAATTATTTATAGTTCATTTTAAAACTGCTATTAATACAAATTGTAATTGATTGCTATTTTCAAATAATATTAATGCCTCATAATTTGCATAGCAAATCCCAGATTTTTGACTACTAAACTTTGTAGCACTTTATTCTTGATATTATTTATGTACTTATGAGAAACAGTTTCATTATCATACTTTAACTTAGATTAAGAAATATATCTTAAAATGTCAAGGTATATTAATTTGACAATTCTTATAAAATAGCCATATATTAAGGAATTATAACAACAAAGTACATAGTTGATATCAATAATAATTACTGATTGATATCAATAGTTGTTATCGATTTTATCTTTACAAATAAACAGAATTTGTGTATATATTTAATCAAGTGTAGCCTTGAGGCTATGTAAACATAATGCTTACATGAATTGGATGATGCTTTACTACATTTTATAAAATTGACATTTGATGAAAATAATAAAATTGATATTATACTTTATTGTACTGAAATATGTAATAAAATATGTAGTTAAAAAATAAGGTAAAAATTAAACAAATTATATTATTTCTTATAAAACAAATATTCGAAAAATGCAACGATTTTATATTTACCATAATTGTATTATCTTATTGTAGTTATATTTCTGTATTTCCATAATCTTTTTTTTATTTAATTTGATTATTAATATTTAGTACCTTATTTGTATACGCTTTTACGCAATCAAAAAAAATCCAACATATTTCAGTAGTAAAAAGAGATTTGTTACTATATTATTAATATGAAAATGTTTTTTTTTTCAGTTGCGGAAATATTTCCAAATTCAATGCAAGATTCCCTGAATGATGACGATGACCACTTCTTCCCGTTGTTCTTGACAGCGGTCGTCATCGTGATTATTCTATACATTGTGTATCACAACAAGAACAAGTTTAGTAAAGTGGTAAGTAGACAATTTTTAGGGTAGTACAAGATATTCTTTATTCCGCTTGAGAAAATAAAATTATGTAAATATAAGTACAGAAATGAAGATTTACAATTAGATTTTTCTTAAAGTGGTTTCTTCTTGCATGCAGTGGGACGATAATACGAATAAAATAAAAATAAGACTTATATTAATACAATATTTTTTGTGGGCGTTCACTTACTATGTAAACTTTTAACCCTTAAATATATGATTTTTTGTTTTGAATTGAAAAAAAATCGTACAGGGTGAGTCATATTGAACTTTCCGATTTCAATAAGGTGTGTATTAAAAACAAAGCGACATGCAGTAAAAATTATTTTATTGTTTGAAAGCACATAACATGCAGGTTTAATTTAGTTGGTTTTAAAAATGATATCCTGTAAATGTCTACCTCCATTGACCACACACTGCTGAAGCCTTTCCCGGAAGTTGTCCATTACTCGTCGAGTCATATTCAGCGGAATAGCATTGATTTCTTCCGTGATTGCAGCCTTCAGTTCATCGATGGTTCGGGGACGATGCGTGTACACCTTTTCCTTCAGGTAACCCCAGAGAAAGAAATCGCAGGGGGTTAAATCAGGTGATCTCGGCGGCCACCCAACGTCACCTCGCAAAGAAATGAGATGACCGGGAAACATTTGTCGCAGGATTTCCATTGAACGCCTGGATGTATGGGCTGTAGCACCATCTTGTTGGAACCAGATGTTATCGTTGTCATGATTCTGCGTTAATTCCTCCAATTTCGGTTTCAGAAAAGTTTCAAGCATGTCGCAATACCGAGCAGAGGTAACTGTGACGACTTGACCATCTTCTTCAAAAAAATAGGGACCCCACACACCAAACTCTGCAATAGCGCACCACACTGTCACTCGAGGGCTGTGAAGTGGTCGTTCGTGTAGGTTTCGTGGGTTATTCTCAGCCCAGTATCGAAAATTCTGTTTGTTGACAGTTCCGGCGAGGTGAAAATGTGCCTCATCACTGAAGATCAAAACAGCAGTGCGGGGGATCTGCTGAATGTCGCGGCATAAATTTGTTCGTGTGTCTAAGTCTCTAACTGTTAATTCTTGCACTACCTGAATCTTGTATGGGTGAAATTTAAGGTCTCTATGCAGTATTCTGCGGACACTACTGAAAGATAATCCTAGTGAAGCGGCATGTTTCCGAACAGAACGCCGAGGGGATTGTTGAATTGAAGCCCGCACTCTATCCACGTTTTCCGCTGACGTTGACGTCCTAATTCGGCCTTGTGGTCTTGTTTTTAATGCTGATGATGTTGCTCTAAAATTTGATACCCAATTTCTGATTGTTGGTCCAGTGGGAATGGGATCACGTCGACCAATAGCAAAATGTAAACGGAACGCACGCTGTGTTGTGATCACGGAGCCGCCATTTTTAATAAACTCTTCAACTACGAACGCACGATGTTGTCCCGACCAAGCCATTGCTCACACTAAAACTGCATGTCATGGCGCGTCTAATGACACCATCCCCACCCTTCTACTCCTTCCCTTCTTCGTGCAACGTCCTTCCAAAACCGGAAAGTTCAATATGACTCACCCTGTATATTAATCATTGTTAATTCTGTCAGTAAAAAAATTACATCGAAACAAATTATTTCACTTTTTAGATATTTTGTTTAATTGTATATCAAATTGTAATCGGTAAGAAATGAGTAAAAATATATTTCTAATTGAAACTTCTAAGAATGATATTAAAAATTACAATTTTATTTAATAAACACTAGTTATTTATACGTGTTTATACAGTTATTCATTGTAATTTGTAAATCGCAGTCCACGATTTTCCGTGGTCGTTAAATTTGTTACGGCCTTAAGTCTAATCAAACATTGTAATGGGTATATTTGTATCTTGTCCATACATACGAGTATAATCAAAATGTACTATTAACATTTTACTATATATTTTATTTAAATAGTTTCATAAATAAATATAAAATATGAATATTAATTATTTGGCTCTACAATTAGTTGCTACAAAATTATTTTTTTATTAAATTAGAAATTAGTTTTCAAAGTATTAAGATGTTTACCAGGGACGTTATTCATAAATTTCGTAACCATTATCGGAACTATATATCCCAAATAAAAAACGATCTATAGCTGTAACTGAATTCTATATAAGTACAAATTTTTGATAATGGCGGAATGTAAATGAGATTTATTTTAACAGGTAGCGATAAATACGACGACGCTGCCTGTTATAACAATTCACATTCACATTCCGCCATTTTTGCTTGGAATTGATAAGCACAACAATATATCACAAACAGCGAAATAACTGTCACGAGACGAAAATGTTAAAATTGTTGTTTTTTTTTTAAATATACATATATTTCTATAAAAAGTATCCTATGTCCTTTCTAATCTTCCAATTCAGATTCACATTTATAATATTACTATGATTATTATCATAAGTAAAATTTTATTACAGATTCTGGGTCTAATAGTAGAAGGAAGACAACCTGGCAAGCGTCGAAACAGCCGTGGACACGCCTACCGGCGTTTAGATACGTTAGAACAGGCCATGAGCACTAACACCGCAGCACCGCCAAGTAAAATTATATATTAAATGTATATTATATTATTCTCTACTGTAGTCTATTAGATCACTTTTAGATAGAGAGACGATGATCTTTTTATTTGATTTATTTTCTTAGTCTTGTTCAATTAAAAAAAAACCAATTAATTATAAAAAAAAAATAGCTTACTGTTAACGTTTTTGTCTGAGTTGTAATTTTTTTTAAAAAGGATTTATTCACTCAGGAACTATTTAGAATGAATTTAGGCCATTAATAATTTCAAATGTATTTCCGTTCGTCTCTCAAAAACTTTCCGAAAATTATTGAAATTAGATCGAAATATATACTTTATTGATAGCCGATATTGTAAAGCCGAATTTATGGTGGAATAATTATAATGAAATAATCTCACATCACCTAATTCAATGTCCTTCATATATAACAAATCTATAAATATAAATAGTACTAAATGCTTTAAAAATCATATTCCATGCAATAATATATATAAGTATTACTTGTTTTTGTCACCATATAAAATATATTATTATTATTATTAAATATTTTTTTGTATTAAGATAACTCATACATAAATTTATGTATGGAAAATACAAAAATTACTAATAGCAAGTACAATAATGTGTGTTAATTACAAAAACGCCTCGTCTGTGATTGGGTTGAATTAAGTTTATTTAGTTATATAATTTAATTAAGTCGCTGAGATATTTACGCTTACTTAAACATTAGTGTTACTTCGATTCCAATATTTGGAAAGGTGTTTCTTTTAGATCTCAAGTTTCATTATAATTGACATCTGAATAAGGACATTTTTATTTATTTGTTAGCTTTTAAGCTTCGAATGGTGTGGTGGCTTTGAGTTTTTTGTATGTAACTTTTAAAGAAAGAAAGAAATACTTAACGAAAAATATACATAAATTATTCTGTTTTCTTATTTTTATTAAGAACATAATATTTTCTAGTCCACACCTAATAAAGTTAATTTTGACTAATAATTATTAAAAAAATAAACAAACTAAACCTTTTACGTTAATAATGTGAAAGCTTGCCCTTATAAACTTTATTATAATGTCAACATCATATGCATATGTTTAAGATTTTCCTTCAGATCATATAAACGACAAAGTAAATAAATCACCTGTGGATCTATATCCTATATTGATGGTTAATATAATCATAGATATAAGTAATTCAATGGCAATTGTTAGACATTTTCTAAATAATTTAGGAAATAAAAAAAGCATACTATAATATTTCTTTCATATGTTTAGTGATTATTTTCTATATTAGTTATAAATACATAATTCTAAAATGTTCGATTTTAATTTGTACTTTTTATTCTAAATAAAGATTTAATCTTAGATATTTTGTTATTTATATAAAACATTAATTAATTACTTCCATTTCCTTTTTATATCAAATATATTTTAAAAATCCTACCATTTTGAAACAGGATGTTTATGTAATGACAAAAAAAATTAAAAGAATGTACTACTAGTATGTTAAAATTATGATATCATAACTTAACGCAAAGTTGCAATACTATTTAAAATAGCTGTATCTGTTTAATACTCTCCGTCGAATTCGAGACATTGCCAGTTGAGTGGCGAAACTCAACGCCGCAATTTGCCGCCAAAAAATCTCGAGTGGGAATCGAACCCACAGACGTCACTTTACAGTTACATGCTTGTATCACTGTGTTGCCGCCGCTACGGCTTCTAATATTTCATATAAAGCGCCATCTGTTATGTTTTATTTGTACCAAATTATATCTGTTTGCAATGACAAAAAGCAGTTACGTATGTTTACAAATAGATGGCAATATGTTTACTTCTCTGTTCTCATAAAGAGTCGTTATATTAATTTACTAGCGGACGCGCGCAGCTTCGCTTTCGCTTATTTAGGGGTTAATTCTAATAAACCATGAAACATATGTTCAATGAAATATTTATAAGAGTCTAAATTTCAAATTTTATAAAAATCGGAATGGAAAAATCTTTAAGTCGCCAATTTAAAGATTTTTCCATACAAACTTTCAACCCCTTATTTGCACCCTTAGGGGGAGAATTCTAGAAAACGATGAAACACGTGTTCAATTAAATACTTTTAATAATCTAAATTTCAAATTTTATAAAAATCGATGCCGATTAAAATTTTTTCCATACAAAGTTTCAACCCCTATTTCACCCCTTTAGGGTTAAAATTTTTTGAAATCCCTTCTTAGTGGATGTCCAGATTACGAAAGTAAACATCTGTCCAAATTCCACGTTTCTACGCACAGCGGTTATGGCTGTGCGTGCGTCTTACCTCAGTCAGTGCGGACAAGTCCTTTTATATATATAGATAACTAGCGGACGCGCGCAGCTTCGCTTGCGTAATTAGGGGTGAACGGAAACGGAACGGGGGTACCACGAAACATGTGTTCAATGAAATATTTTTAAGAGTCTACATTTCAAATTTTATAAAAATCGGTGGCGATTCAAATATTTTTCATACAAACTTTCAACCCCTTATTTGCACCCTTAGGGGGTGAATTCTAGAAAACCATGAAACACATGTTCAATTACATAATTTCAGAGTCTAAATTAAAAAAATTATAATAATCGGTGGCGTTTTAAAGATTTTTCCATACAAACTTTCAACCCCTTATTTGCACCTTTAGGAGGAGAATTCTAGAAAACGATGAAACACGTATTCAATTAAATACTTTTAAGAGTCTGAATTTCAAATTTTATAAAAATCGCTGTCGATTTAATTTTTTTTCCATACAAACTTTCAACCCCTATTTCACCCCTTTAAGGTTAAAATTTTTCAAAATCCCTTCTTAGTGGATGTCCAGATTACGAAAGTAAACATCTGTGCAAATTTCACGTTTCTACACACAGCGGTTACGGCTGTGCGTGCGTCTTACCTCAGTCAGTGAGGACAAGTCCTTTTATATATATAGATTACAAAAAAATTATGAGCTAGTAGTTAGTAATTTATAAAAAAAAAAAAATAATTAAAAAAGAATTGTAATAATAATTCAGGTAAAGCTGGACCATGTATGTCCTGCTCGGGATATATTATGATGAAATCCATCATCAGTTGTGGGCTAAAAATCGGTACGTATGGAACCGCTGGTACCTATATACATATGCTAGAAAACCTTTCGACCTTCTGTAATATTATTACAATATAGGTAATATTGTCATGAACATTAAGATTTTATTTTGGGTTAACGATAAAAGGCAAAATTTAGAAATTGGAGTACATAATTATTATGACTTTCAATGGAGTTATATAATATACTGGTTAATAAGCGAGGCCGCTAATTTACTATAATAGCAAATATTTGTATGTATTTTTTAATACATTTTTACATCTACACCTATTAGTTTTCGATGTTGTAAGTTCCAGTTTACTAATTCATCAACATTTTGTATGAATAATCTGTTAATATTAAAGGTAGACTAGATAATTTTAAATCGTCAACAATATAAAATATATTTTAGTGATAATTATTTTTTGTATATTTTTGTCTAAAAATATAATATCAAATGACGTTAAGATGAAAATAAAATAAATAAAATGTACGCCATTATAAATATTTTGTTTTGTCAACACTCATATTTTACCTGTCCCGTCACTATCATTTTCAAAGGTCTTTGAGATTAAAATATCGTTGAGTACAAATCCTTCTTATCTTAATAGAAACGAAGTTAGCAGACTTTGACCCTTAACAGTTCGTTTGACTGAAAATTATTAGAGGGATTTCAGGGGTTTATTTTTAAATATTTTATGAAAAGCGCTCTTAGTATTGTGGTATGAGTACCTAAATTATCAAAGACATAAATATGATTTTGCTTTCAATAAGAATCTTATATTTTTTAAATGTGATATTTAAATATGAGTAAGTAACAAAAATGTATCTAGGTCCTTACCTTTTTTGTTACTTAAAATATATTTATTATTTAAATTATGATTATATTCTACGAATATTTACGTGTAGGTATTTCTTTATAGAAAAATAAGATATTATTTATAAGATACTAAATTAATAAAAAATACTTAAATTTATTATAAACTTTTTATTAGTCAAGCACAAGTTTTACAATTTAGGCCAAAAAAAAATGTAAAACGTATACAGATAAAAAATACCTATAATTTTGGGTTAATAGAAATTATGATTATGAAATTCTATGCCAATCAATTTCGCTATTGCATTAAATACTTGATTTCGTTACAAATATACAAATTATAACGTAATTAGCATTAGTGATATCATAATTTCCTAATAAAAACAGAAAGATATTTATTCAATACAAAAACACATGAGCTAACAAAAATATGTGTATAAAATTATATACTTATAAACTGATTTATTCCTGAACTATCCCTCTGTGGCTAGTTACAGGTAATTTAGAGCACCGCTATAGCTTCATTGACGCTCTAAATAGTCTTTAGGTTGACAATAAATAAGGGTATGCTTTACAAATATATGACAACACAAGCGCAAGACTATATCAACGCCTATGCTTCTAAGTATTTATTCTTTTATTTTTGACAATATAAGTAGAGTTTAGAAAGAAAAATCAGAAAATAAATAATAGCAGCATAATGTGTACAACTGATAACTTATCTCATACCTATTAATTATTTATTAAAAAGAAAAAAGTTGATACTACGATAGGTAGACTCTATGGATACAGATAAAATAATAAATATTTATTTCTAAGTTAGGTTCTACTTACAGTACTTGTCTATATGACATTATTAATAGTTTTAATATTGTACCAAGAACCTAAGCTATTTCTAGCTCTAAATCTTCTCGACTTTTATGATATATAAAAGTTTTCTTACTTAAGTACCTAAAGTTGTTGAATAAACTTGATTTCACCTTTCCATTGAATATATGTTAGCACATATATGTAGTTGTTTTTACTAGGCCAATATAGGTCTTGTTCCTAGGCAGTAATAAAAGTCTACCTAAATGAAGCTACCTGTTACATCCAACTTTAGTGCTTCATTTTCTATACTATCTGACCTGACATTTTTATAGTCCAAGTTTTGTAAATGTTATCGAAAATAGGTTCGACTATCTTTATAATTCATTTGTGTCCTTTCACGTTTGTCCTTGTAAGTGTATTATTTCTTTATTATTTTGATGATAAATTATAATTATGATTGTTACAGATATCTTTGACTAGATATTACTGAATTGTTTGTTTTTTGGCTGAAACAAACAATAGGCCATTGTAGAAATTTTACTTATTATAAATAGGTAAGTTTTTAAGTATGGATGGCGTGGCCCCTCTTGAAATTTAAGTAAATTTTAAAATATTTAAAAACTTATTTAAAAATCACACTATCCAGTGAAACTTTCTAAAACGGAACATAAATATGACTTTTCTATTATTAATGATTTTTATCTTTAAATTCAATACAGTTAATTTGGCAATGGGGCTATGTAACCATCACTTGATTTCATATCGTTAAATTTGCTTTTATTCGGAATATAGGTACCTTTTGTATTCCATAGTAAAAAGTATATAATGGCTAATTAAATATCAAAAACGATGATGTCTTATCCATATTTGAAAATATCTACTTGTTACTCATAAGGAAATAATTTATTATGCATACCCTATATGCAAAATTAAATTTTTCAACAATGTATTGAATGGATATTTTATATAAGCTTACCGGGGTATCTAAGCTTCGAACATTGTCCATTTTCCAGCCAGAGAGTTTTATGACGATATTGAGAATTCAGGAAAATTTATGAAAAGAAAGCTACTTTGCCAAGCAGTTTTCCGATGGAATATAAATATTTAGGGCTGACAATGTTGCTTCACATATAGATATTACAACGATGGTCCATTCATCATAATATAATGTTAGTGTTAAATATATTAATAAATAAAAACATTTTAAAGTGTTATTCCACACTAAATTTACTTAGAAATCGGATAAAAAAAAATTTAGTACATTGCGATATTTGAACCCCGATTTGTATGTGATAAATCACATCGCAATTTTTTCTTAGGTTATTTTAAATTGTGGAAAATATAATGTACGAGTATATAGTAACTTATTATATACCTATTAAACATAACGTTTACCAGATATACGTAACACAGAACTGTCTATCTAAACTGTCAGATCGATTTCTTAAAGGGAAGCTGATACTGATGTATAATAATTAATTGTCTAATAATTGAATAGCTTTTGTACAATAGAATATTATAATTGATACTCGTGAATGAGAAGGTTTATCTTAAGATGAAGGTAAACAGATGTCATATTTTTAATTAAAACAAAAGTTTCGCTTATTTACGTTTATTGCGTTCTTTTTCGTTTATTTTATTTTCATTAAAAAAAATTTTTTTTATTTTAAAATTAAATCTTAATATTTACAAGATATTTCTTTGTTTTTCCACGCTCAAAAGCTAAGTAGGTGCGACAATAAGAACACACCTTGAACCAATTTTCAAAATTCTTGAGATCTGGGGTGATCTTTTTAGAACTTCAGTTATTGAATAAAAAAATATTTAGAAAATCCTAAGAATGCCGTCTCAATAGAAATATGCATATTAAGATTGTTAAAACATACATATTTGTGTTATCTCGGCACCAGCATCTTCTCACGTTTCTTTGTCACAGATATTTAATAACAGGGCAGATGAGCTACGTTCCTATTTTAGAATTTTCTCATAACTTAGTTTGTGCTCTAGCTGTTGCCTTCGATTCTTATCTATATTATTTAAAAATATTTTTTTAAAATTATTTTTAATATAAACTTCATTTAGATTTGTATTTCAATTTGAAGCAGCTTAGCACAACAAACGAAAGTGCGTCGTTGAAAAAACAAAATTGCGTAAATTTTAACAAAATCTACATTTTTGTGACAAAAATAAAAACGACGTAATTATTAATGTTGAAATCTAATAATTAATTTGAATTTAGATCAGGTTAGTCTTAACAAGTTTAATTAGTTTCAAACATAGTATTTTAAATTATCTAATGAACAAACTTATCTATCACGATTTTTATATGTAGAGTCTAAATATGCGTATAATTTCACTGAGTAGGTGTTAATATTATGGAAACTTGAGTTTTATAAATATTATAATATAAATTTTTCAGCCCACGCTGAGACCGGTAGCCACTTTCCTGTTAGTGTCACTTAATATATTACTTACGTCCTCACTTTCAAGTCAAAGAGTATGCATACAGTCTTAATTACATACTAGACTATTAATCCTCAAAATTTTAGCTTTGCTAAAATGACGTAGGTCTGGAGGAACTGGGATCTCAGTCTATATCTATATGTATATTATTTATTACACTATATACACATGTTTCAAAACTTTAGAAATTTCAGTAGATGTCTTATTTTTACCAAAAACAATACGATGGCCTTTTTCAAAACGTTATATTAATCAAAACAATAATGAAATTCATTTGATAACTGAATAACCTTATTTCTTTTATTAACAAATATATTATTTTGAAACCTCCATGTTTTCATACGTGTCCAATAAATATTGTTCCCAATTTCAAAAAATAAAATTTCACTAGAAATATTTACTTATTTTATGGTAATGTACTATGCTAGTTAAAAGACAATTTATATGACGGTAAGATACATATTTTTAAAGATTCCACATATAAAATGTTATGAAACGTGCTGAAATCGTGCAGATATTGTTTTTTTAAATGTCTCTGCTATAAAGAGAGCGGCTATAACAATTTCTTGAAGAAGACTTCATACATGCGTCGGCTTGACCCCATAATTTTTCATAAGCTCTCTACATTCCGGATTGCGCAACACTACTTTTATTAAAGGCGCGTGTTTCAATATATGTAGGTACTTGTTTATTTTCGATGGGATGAAACTTTCGATATCAAGAAAGTTTAAGACTTTCATATTAGTTGTCTTATACTTATTAATAGAGAATCAATGAAATAATTTGAAATTCATTTTAGCGCTAGAGACACACTACTACAATTTCAAAAAAATTTTCAATAAAGTTACAACTTATAATACAAACAAGGAAAAAAATAAAAAAAGTGAAAATGTAGGTATTTTATAAAAAAAATATTACAAATTTATATTTATAGTGCATTTCATAAGCAAACTCAACTTTTATAAGAAGTGCGATAACGCTGACATACAATTCTGAAATTGGTACGCATGCCTCGGTGGGCGATTCCGACTCACACTTAACCGGTTTTTTGTATAGGTACATTTATCTAGTTAAAGGACGAGTCAGGGGACGAATCATAAACGGAAAATACATGAGCCATTAGGTAATGTGTCACTGATTACTATTTTGTTTTTCCCATAAGAAGTGGAAAATTTGCAATTATGAAAGTAAGAAAAATATATTAAAACGATATAGGAAAAATATGTAAAATAAGGCTTTAAAAAAATCCTGTCGCTTTATTGTCATAAATTAAATGTATTCATTCAAACGGAATGTTGGAATTCTGTCTTGAGCACAACGCAATGTTTCATTCCGTTAAGAAAAATGAACTGTGAACAGTGAAAATCGACAAAATTAATTCCTTCATATGGGATAGGTACTAACCTTATCTACATATACGAGAACATATATGCTATAGAAAAATACAAATATTTAAATAGAAATGGAGAAATAATTAAATTCAAATTCAAAATATCCTTTACTCAAATATACTATTATTATAAGCACTTTTGAATCGTCGAATGAACATGTAAACAAAAAGCTACCACCGGTTCGAAAAGCAGTTCTGCTGAGAAGAGCCGGCAAGAAACTCACATTATAATTCCGAAATATCTATTAGATACGAGGCATATGGGTACCAGCGTGTAACTGTAAAAGCGACAGGTTGTGGGTTCGATTATCACTTGGGGCAATAAAATATTTAATATTTTATTTTTTTTGCTCTAGTGTCAAGGCAAAGTGGGGAACGGAACGGAACAAAATTTATTAAATTTTCTCTAATTTATTAATAGTAAACTCAAGAATGACGTTATTCGCGTTTGTATAATTAATTATTTTTACATTGAAGGTAATATAATAACTATCTAGTTGTGAAATAAATATCTATTAAGAACACCATTTAACTTAAGGTTAAGTAATCGACTATGGTCATAAAAAGAACATTATTCTTTAAACATCCTTAGTTTTATAATTTAAGTAATCGACAGGAATGTTTTTTTTATATTATCTAGAATTTGTGTGAAAAATCAAAAGTAATTAGGAGTATTTGGACAGTATTTTTCTACCCAGCTATATATAAAATGTTGAAGAGATGTTTCCTAAGAAATTCTACAAAAAAAATATTTAATAATCACAGATAATAATATCTATATATATAAAAGGACTTGTCCTCACTGACTGAGGTAAGACGCACGCACAGCCGTAACCGCTAATGGTAGAAATGTGAAATTTGAACAGTTTCATAATCTGGACATCCACTAAGAAGGGATTTTGAAAAATTTTTACCCTAAAGGGGTGAAATAGGGGTTTAAAGTTTGTATGAAAAAAAAATTAAATCGGCACCGATTTTTATAAAATTTGAAATTTAGATTTTTAAAAGTATTTAATTGTACACGTATTTCGTGGTTTTCTAAAATTCTTCCCCTAAGGGTGCAAATAAGGGGTTGAAAGTTTGTATAGAATTTTTTAAAATCGGCACCGATTTTTATACAATTTGAAATTCAGACTCCTAAAAGTATTTAATTGAACACATGTTTCATGGTTTTCTAGAGTTCTTCCCCTAAGGGTGCAAATAAGGGGTTGAAAGTTTGTATGGAAAAATCTGAAATGGATTTTTATAAAATTTGAAATTTAGACTCTTAAAAATATTTCATTGAACACATATTTCATGGGTTATTAGAATTCACCCCTAAATACGTAAGCGAAGCTGCGCGCGTCCGCTAGTTTAATATAAAAATATAACATTAAAGCAACGAGGGAAAAAAATATACCACGACCCCGTATTTCAGGATTTAGGTAAACTTTTGAAATAATTTGAAATATTTCAGTTCGATGAATTTCTACTATAGTGAATGTAATACAAGGCTATCAATTATTACGTTTTCAATGAAAATATGATTATAATCTAATTCTTCAAATTTTATTAATTATGGAGGTACTTATATTTACATGTGGTTGCTTCGGAAATTCAACTGATCTTTTGTGGTTGCTAAATGCCCCACTTGGACCCCAGCTCATCGCGTTTTAAGGGTTGGTAGAGAGTTCCCACATTCCAGTATGGTGAGTACTGGTCTCCTTCTGTAAATCAGTTGTCGTATGGGGGTGGCCTTAGGGTGGATGCACGAGTTAAGCGCGACTGGCACCGCAGGCGTTTTCCAGGGTATAGAATAAGGAGATATGGCCATCTTGTTTGTTCCCTTATCGTATAGGGCATGGGGTTTCTGTAAGACGATCATGATCACAGCTCCAGAAAGTTATCAAAGCTGTGGGTTTTCTAGGATTCCTGGACGGCACAAGTAAGGCAACGATTGCCTTCAATAGTATTTATATAGGTGGAGCAGTTTTTCTCTGGATGAAAAAACATCTGTCAAACTAAGTACATAACGAAAATATAATTAGATTTTTCTATTTAACTTATCACCATACGAACTATATTATAACAGAACGTCGCGTTGGTCTAGAGATAACGTTGTGTAAACACTTTAATGACGTCCTTTTACTCTAAATACTGAAGAACTACTTTATGTAGGGAAGCTGATGCAACTGTTGACGGGTGCAATTATATTTTTAGCTTTTTATATATTTTAAGTCTAGCAAGGTGGACAGGGGGAACCTGGTGTAGTGATATTTCATACTCTAGTTTCCAAAGGGTTCAAGTAAGTCGAGCTTTGACTCTCGGTGTACCTCGTATATAGCAAGGTAGAATGAAAGAACATAGTGTAAAGCCACTTCCTATTTTCTACTTTTCGAAGAATATTCGAGACATTGCGTGTTGAGTAGCGGAACTAACCGCCGCGCCTTTGGCTTGGTACCTTGGGGAAATTGGGAATGAATTATTATTTATCAATTTCCTCGCTCTGGTGACGAGGCAATGCGTGACGCTAGGTTCCGCCACTCAAGACGCCTCCAGAGTTCAGCAGAAAATGGGCAACGAAAATATCTTAGTGGTTAAATAACACCAGGTTCCCTCTTCTTCCACCCTATCCTGGTAAGTGTGAGCCTGCTTTGTGCTGGTACTGATATGTACGAATATTTATACTATGACAATTATAATCTTTCCATGGATTACTTTGTAAATGTGTTAGTTTTTTTTATTAATATCGTATAAAAAAGTAACCGCAACGTTGACTCTAGTTATTAAGCAAATATAGGTACACAATAAAAATGCTTCAAAGCACGTACGCTATCTTCTAGGTAAATCCCGTCTTTTACGATTTGGAATATCACATATTTAGAATTTTTTCCTCCATTCTCTTATAATGAATATTAGTTTTCTAACATTTAATATTAGATATAGTAAATTAACAAAAAATATTATTTCGTAAACATATACGTAATCTATACGATAAACACTTGTTTAAATAATATTCCGATGCTAGTTTATTTAGTTATATTAATATTCTGGTATACGTAATTGAAAATAAAAGATTCAATAGATGTTTGTTTATAAAAAATCCTTTATAATACAAAAGTTTTAATTACCATATAGAAATCGTGTTTACTTGGAAGGACAATGTACTGTCGCTTAATTCGCTATTTACCAATACATATTCTAGCTTATAATATTGTATATTGTAAAACTTATAGCCTAGTGTAAAGACACTCCTCTCTCCACTTATTGCTGAATTCAGGACATCGATGTCTGTATAAGGGTGTGAATGTAACGCGACGGTTGTGGATTCGATTCCCACTCGAGGAAGTGAAATATTTATATACGTTTGTATTTCGATTTCTTCGCTCTGGTGTCGAGGCAAAGCGCGGCGTTGAGTTCTGTCACTCAACACGCAATAATTCCAGAATTGGGCAGAAAGTGAGAACCGAGTGCCTTAACACTAGGTTCCCTCCGCCTACCCTGCTGTGTGCGGGAAGCTAATTTTTACAGCGTGAAGCTAATTTTTTTATGTCCATATATGTATAAGTATGTACAATTGTATATAAGTATATAGGTATATGTTTCCCTTTATATCTGCGTACAGTGAAATTAATCATCTATATATATAAAATCGAAAGGTCACTCACTCATCACGAAATCTCAGAACCTACTAGAGCTAGGAATCTCAAATTTTGCATAGGACTTACTTATAGGACGTAGGTGCTCGCTAAGACGGGAATTTGCAATATTCGACTTCTAAGGGGTTGTTTTGGGGTCGAAAGTTTGTATGAAACTTCGTTACTAAAATGCTAGGAGTCTCAAATTTTGCATAACGTCACTAGGACGTAGTCATGGAGACAGAAATTAATAATAACATAGTTCACGCGGGTGCAACCGCGAGCGGGCCGCTAGTATAAGAAGGCAATCTAGTAATTGACTGACGTATTCATACAAAAACATCACTTTGAATTTATTACTTGCAGTTAGGGGGTTCTTCTGAAAAATATAATAGAGAAACTTGTTTTGTTTATATTTCAAGATGAACGTATAACTAACTATTTCTTCATATAAATTGGTTAAGTTAGTGATGGAAATATTTCTAAATCCAATAGGAGCTTGCATTACCTAATTTGAATTGTTAAATACTAGTACATAGCGAGTAAATTTAACTTTATTTATTTAAATTAGAAAAATATTATAAAACATAGTATTATATATTATTATTAATATAATTATATTATTTAGATACCTTGTAAGAGTTTTTCTTTCCTAAAATTACAAGTCAGACTTTAATCTTAGCTTGTGCCGTTAAAGTTTAACGCATTATATGCGGGCTTTGAATTAAACACAATTTAACTTGCTTCGTGAAATGGTGCGTGGACAATGAAGAAGTAAAGAACCTATCTAAATTGTTTCTTATGCCGAATATTACTGCATAGTTTTTGAAATGAAATTTCTTTATCGACATTTGTAAGAAATCTTTTAGCAATTTTAAAAAAATCTTTACACTTTTCGATGCCATCTTAAAAAAAATCTATATATTTCCTGTCACTTTAGACTAAAATAAGGCTTTAATAAATTAATATTGAGGAATAACTTAATAAGAAAATCTTTTAGTGATAGCTAGCAACATAATAAATAGAATTATTAAAATTAAATACTGAAAGAGAGATATTATTTTTTTTTCATTCTTTTAAAAAATCATCACATAATTATGATTTTAATATGTCAACTTTTCCTTTGGCTTAAATATTAGCTAATGCTTTTTAGTTTATTAAAGCTATCCATCATTTAATAATATTATGACTGTCAAGACATTAAAAAGTAAAAAAAGAGGAAATAAAAAATGTAATAAAAAGTTTCACTTAATACGCATGTAAGCATTAACACAGAGATTTTTACTTTACTAAAGTTACATTTGAAGTTAAAATAAATGTTACATAAAGAGCGTTACAAGTATAGTTTTAATTTTTAAAGAAGTAGTTATTATATCTTTTATTGCCTACGAAGCTTTGTATTTGCAGCCAGTATAACACAGATTTGCAAAATTACGTGACCTCATATCTACGGTGTTAGTAATTCAGTTTCATCTTAATTAGTGTTTAGCAATGTAATCTTTAATGTTATAAATTTGTAGCTTCATGCTATAATCTCACATTATAGCAAGATAAGTATAGAAACCTGAGGATCTAGTGTTAAGACACTTCCGTTTTGCAGTTTTCGCTGAATTAATTTCGCCAGTACATTGTGTGTTGAGTGGCGGTACTCAACGCCGCGCTCTGCCTTAATTTCCTCGAGTGATATCGAACTCAAAACCTTTCACGTTTGTAGTCGCACGCTGTTCCCCAGCTTCACGACTGGCTTACACTTTCAACTGTTTCAAAATTATTTGCAAAATTATACGAAACCTTATCTTACTTATCATATAAGAAACTGCTATGTCATTGAATTATATTACGCGACAGGAACTGAGGTGCAATTTGATTGTTTTACACGTGTTTGTTGGATACCTAAAGGATTTACGAAAATAAAATGTTTTACCTACTTGCCACCCCTGGAGGGACTGAAATCTAGAAATTTATTCTTACCACGATTTTTGAACAAATTTATTTGATTCTCAGGTCGTATAAATCAACAGCAGGTTTTGTATTTCGGTAAGAGAATCCTTTATAGAAGTCAAATATTTAAAAATATGCATGAAATGTTCAATGTTTTGTGTTCTTTATTTAAATCACGGTACAGTCATCAGTCAGTAGTATAAGAAATATATAATTAGTATATAATATTTGCCTGTATTATTAATAAACAAGCAAGACAAAAGAAGGCGTTAAGTTCCGTCACTCAACACGCAATAAACGCACGCCAGTAGAATGTAAAAAATAGAGTCTTAACACTACATTCAGCCTACTTTGCTAATATAATTATTTTTTATGTATTTCTTTTAATAACGAAAAATTAATTTATTTAAACAAAAAAAAAGAAATAAAACCACTTATTCCAAGTAAAAATTATGAATAAAAAATAAAAAAGAACGCTTTAATATATTTTCAATTTACATAACATATATATTTTTTATCTTTTTCAGCTAATTAATTAACTACTCAGTATAAAACAGATAGTCTATCCCCGTTCGTAGGGTATATAATTGTTCGACCTCTCTTTGCGCACCTTAGTACGTAAAAGGTGCGCGGGCGCAAGAAACAGTGCCGCAGTCGGCGTTGCTACGCTAATTTTCTTTTCATATATATATAAATTTATGTGGGCTGTGTTGTGTTGATAAGGTAATCGAAAAAAAAGGTAAGTTAAAATTTAAAAAATCTATTAAAACAAATTCATTAGTAATATTTTAGTAATATTTTATCCATATACATCCATAACTAAATATGTACATTTGTATAATATTTATTAATAAATTATTATATATGAACAATTTCTTATTTTTTTTAGAATACATTTTATTAAAATTACTTTTATAATATAAAGTTTAATACTTAACTTTAAAGATACGATATATATGTACACGCGTACTTATTGTATCAATCAGCTGTAAAAAAGGTAAGAAATAAATTGAGAA
Source organism: Heliconius numata (assembly GCA_016802625.1). NCBI lineage: Eukaryota > Metazoa > Arthropoda > Insecta > Lepidoptera > Nymphalidae > Heliconius > Heliconius numata. Next base: position 33,298 of record JAEBDU010012821.1, read on the forward strand.
TATAAATTATTTGGAACTTAACATTAATATCTATTTAAATTTATTGTTATTTAATAGTCTTGTTATTAACGTTTAATATTGAATTATTTTAATACGTTAATTTGAACATGACAAAAATATATTTTTTAATATACTATCGAAATTCATTACTCCCAAAATCACAAATTTGGTTATCACTTTAAATTTAAATACGTATATCAAATAAACACTTATCTTAATAATATTTCTGAAATGTAAAAAATATTGTTAAAATACAGTATACTTTATATATATTAGTAACTAATTCTTATATTAATAACTAATAGAGAAATGTCGATTGCATTGCCAAAACATATTCACTTCTATGAACGTTCACACGCAGTTGTTAAAAGTGAAACCATACAAATATTTAAATTAGTATGCCTATAGATAGATAGATACCTGCCAAAATATGCGAGTTATTTTTACATATATGAATTAATTTTCAACTGTAATGCTATAATTATTATGTAATTAGAACGAACGAATTTTGGACAAAATAATTAAGATAAGTAAAAAGACGTAAATTGTAGATAGCATTTTTTTTGTAGAGATTCACTTGAATCGATTTAAATAATGTGAGATTTTTTAGTATTTTTAGTAGCATTATTAGTAAAGCCAAAATTAGTGAAATATTGTTGCAGTTACTTATACAGTATTAAAAAAAATCTAATCAGCTTCACGCTATATCCCGCACACCTAAAACCTAGTGTTAAGACACTCCGTTTGCCACTTTCCGCCAAATTCTAAAGGCATTGCGTGTTGAGTGGCTGAGAACTCAACGCCGCGCTTTGCCTCGACACCAGAACGAAGAAATGGAAATATAAACGTAAATAAATATTTCACTTCCTCGAGTGAGGATCGAACCCACAACCGTCGCGATACAGTCACACCCTTGTGCTTTCACCACGACAGCCTCCAAAAGCCAGCCTAAAAAAAGATATAAAGTAGTGATATCTCACAATTATATCACTATTGAATATTTGACACAGTCAGGTTTACATTATTATTGGGCACAATGGTTCATTATTTTCTGTTCTCGCACGTTTTTCGTCTACACTGTTATTACGGCTGATATTGTACGATTACGGGCGATTGTGAAAGATTGTGTTTATTTATTACCCTTCAATAAACTACTTCCTATGCAATTTTCCTTGATTGTTTATCTATTTAACAAGTGAGTGAAAAGAAAATAGATCACAGATTCGATTCTCAATCGCAACAAGTATTTCTGTAACTGTTTGCCTATATACTTCTATAGGTATAGATATCTGTAGAGTTAAAACTCTAATATGTATTTACAAGCTTCCTAATTACAATAATTTCATGGTAGTGTTAATGTAATTAAATTTCAATGTTTACCTTTAACTTAAATTCTGTTATAGAGTTACGGCATTTTGCTAGAATTTTTAAATTTGTTCTGGAAAATGTCATTAATATTTTTATTTATAGCTTCATGCATGTAACAAGGTTGAGTGGAAACCTAGTCTTAAGATATACCATACCCCAGGAACCACTCAATTTTCGAGACAGTGAGCGTTGAATGGTGGAAATCAACCTCGAGCATTGTTTGACATTAGAGTGAAGAAATTAATATAATTCAAAATTCATCCAACCGAGTGGGAATTGAACCCACAACCACTGCCAGACAGCCTCAATAATAGATTTTTTTATCACACAGTATAATAACTTTCGGAAGTAATAAAATTATATATGAATCCAAAATGTAACTAGAATAAGGTCAAAATTATTTAAATTTCGTAGAAAATTGATAAAATATGACCTTGAAATACCTATATTTATTTATTATGGTATTTATGCGGTAACCACTAGATATGCACCATTAACGGATTTGAACTCGAGGTCGATTGAATGTGATCATAAAATCCCACACTATTGTTAAAATAAAGGTTAACGTACTAAATTACTTTTGTATTCGTTATATGAGATTGTAGAGCATCGTACTATAAGATTCGAAATAAAATAAGGAAATACTTTCAGTATTAGATCGGTTTAAACTTTACCGCTTTCTTTGAACATGGTTAAAATTATATGCAGTGTTAATTAAATATATTAATTTATATATTCGGGCCTAAAAAAGAAAATATTTTTTGATGTATATGGAAATACGATAAAATCTTAAGTAAGATTTTTAATTTGTGTAGGTATATAGAAGAAATTTGATAACAAATTCGATATCAAATTTCTCGAAAAATACGCAATGTCTCAAGTTTAGGGTGGGAATATGAGATATAAAAAATATGTATGATATTTTAGCACAAAGTTATTATTATAAATAGTTTTAGAGTAGCTCATAATATTTTCATCTAATCTTTATACAATGTCTTGTCTAGTTTTTAGTCCAGTTTATGAAAAACCACGAAATATGTATGTACTATTGTTTTATGAATTACTATTTTAAATATAAATATACCATATTGTGGTGGCGCAGTTTTATATATAGCGAAGAAATGTATTTCTTCGTTCTAGTGTCGAGGCAAACCGCGGCGTTGAGTTCTGCCACTCAACACGCAATGCCACCAGAATTCGGCAGAAAATAGGGAACGGAAACGGAGGCAGCTGAAAAAAAAATTATATAATTATATATTCATAATTATGTCATAATTATGTCAGTATATTATATGTAAGTTTTATACGACTTACATATAATATACTGACATAATTATGACGAGTTAATCTTCAGTCAGTCATTCAGTCAAAGTTTTTATTGCATTTTGCAATACGTAAATAGAGACATTAACACGTATTACACGTGTTTTAACCAGATAAATGTCTTGAATAACTTGGCAATGTTTTTAAAATGTATTAGAGCAATTTACTTGACAGATTCGTTAACTAGGAATTATTTATTTCACGTTGTTGTACCCTGTCGAGATACATACGTAGGTATACGAAATAGGCCTTTCTAAAATAGAAATATTTTATTAACGCTTTTGATGTTTTCTTGCAAAATGTACGTTTTTAAAGTGGAATTTTTTTTACAACCTTCTAGTGAAAACCTTAAAAAACCTTATTTATCATGGCCCAGTAGAGCCTTATAGATTGTAAGCGTGATAGTTGAGGGTTTAATGCCCATGCCCACTCTGGGCAACTTAACTGGGCGGAAATTTGAGAATGGAGTGTTTTATCACTTGATTTTTCACCTACCTACTATGAGAAATAAAGAGTGAAGCTACAAAAGATTTTTTATATTACATAACCTGTTCCATAACGAGTATGTATTAAAGTTTCAATTACATGAAGATTTTTTATCTCATTAAAATTTTATTGAGTCTTTCAAAACATCTTTCAGTATCGTGATAATTGAATAGTATACGTATACGGTCAGCGCAATACTCTTTACTATGTAATGTTTAACAGAAATTAATGTTCTGGTTAATGAAAGTAGAGCAAACATTTTGTTCTGTTGTTGTTTTTAGATAAAGAAATTACTTATATATTATGCATTTGTTTAAATATATTTTTGTTAAATTTAATATCAATTATACTCAATTTAGGTCTTACTAATTGGGTATTTTATAATTAATATGCTGATTATTTTTTTATTATTTTTTTAAAACGTAACGTTGATAAAAGTTAAATTAAAAAGTTATCGACCCCATCGCGGCTTCGCCTGCTTGATGGCAAAATTGGATGAAAAAACGAAAGCAAGATAGAGCGTGAATATAAACAAAAATAAATATATAAAAATATATGTAACATATTATTAATATGAAAGTTTAAAGAGCAATCTGCGTAAAGGTTTATTTATTAGAAACATGACAAGTTTAAGTATGTTTGATGCTCACACGAGCGTTTTACCTTTGACGTGAACTCAGTCATTTCATGCTAGATTAATGGAAATATGTATCTATTGACGTACCCTTTTGGTACTTGTCCTTTGTAAAATCTTCTTTTATAATATGACAGCTGAGAAACAAAAAAAATTATTCCATATCGTAATAAAAGTGACTTTACTTTAGCAAATACATTTTATAATACATTAAAAAGAACTTGCTAGTAAATATTTTAATTTCAAATAAAAATTAAAATTTATTTATTTGTACAAATTTTAGGGGCAATAACACGAATTTGAAGTGAAATATAATATTTATTTCAAGTCAATTTAGTACACTTAAATTTTTATTATGTTTTTACTAAGCGTGCGTTTTAAAACGTTTTTATTTATATAAACAAATACAATTAAACAATTTTCTTGCAAGTTAATTATGTATATTTTTTAGATCGCTACACCTTTCCGTTATTATTTCTTATTGCATATTACAAAAACAAATTGCTTTGTGAAAACAACCACAATAGCCAAGGATTTTTAACTGACAGATACCTACCTACTCGGCAAAAACTAATTATCTATATCTTAATGGCTATTTCTAGCTTTCAACTTACTTCAATACCTGTGACACCAATATTTTTTTGTATAACATATTATTTTATTATTGAATAGTTTAATATAATTGACCTGAAAAATGTCTTTATATATATTTTAATTTGATAAAACATGTGGGTATTTTAAATTTTTAAGGAATTGCGTTTAGTAAAATTAAGAAACTAGTCCAGAATTGGATAGTTTTACTATTTACTGCCTAAAAACTGACTAAAATAAAAAAATGAAAATTGTTAGATATTCTGAAGGACTTTTATTATTTTTTATTATGTGTAAATTCCAAAAAATATATCAAAAACAGCTCCTCAACTTCCTTTAATAAATCCTCAAAACTTGTGAACGTATTAATTGTATTTATTAACATAAATTATTATTAATGAATAATTAACAATAAAAAAATGCAGTGAAGATATGCAAATTTTCTTCCGATAATTGCACCACTTTAATCAATTTGGGTTACAATTTTTATAATATGTATTAACAAAGGTAAAATGCTTATTAAACCTGCGTTTTTCATTTCACTGCTAAAAATTGCTTTAAGTTAATAATTAATTAAATTCTTAAACCAAGTCACATATCTATATAACGCCATTTTATACTATTAATTATCCACAAGCACCCAATCAAATGAGAGTAAAAGAAGTAAGTAAGTATAGATACAATTTCACTCTTTATTTATAAAAAAATAAATAAATGTAAAATAATTTTAATTATTATAAAAACTGGTAGTGTGGGAAGGAAGCCATTTTACTTAGTCGATTTGTATTAAGTAATATATGCATATCTCAAATACTTTATTTAGAAAGAGAAATTAGATATTTAATATTTTTATTACTTTGGTCCGATGTCGAGGCAAAGCGCGGCGTTGAGTTCCACCACTCTCACACGCTCACTCCACACACGCAATGTATCCAGAAAGCGGAATGTATCAACATTAGACTCCCTCTGCCTATTTAGCTACACATGGGATACAACGTGAAAGAGAAAGAAAGGAAGAAGAAATAGAAATACTATTTCTCTTATAGAGACAACTATTTTTGCCTAGATTTTAAAAAAATATTCCCATAGTATTGTTATATAATTAAATTACTCAATAATAATCAAAATCTGGTTATTTTTAGTAAAAAAATTATATAATTTTTATTACATAGAAACCACTACGTTCCGAATTAATAGTAAAAGTGGTGTTTACCATAAAATTGAAGCTTACTTTCTTAACTGACCTTGCTCTACTGTTACCCACATGTTTGTAATAACTGTCCTTGTTTTCGTTGCTTGAGTAATTCTAAAGTACCTTTGTGGTAATGACTGACATGGAAACCAACAAATTTTGTTTTCTTCATATCTTTTTGATCTCAAGAGGCTGATGAAATTCATAGAAAAATAAATATGAACGTTTTGAAGTCTGTGCTAGTGCTCTGGGCAGTTTAGTTATGCGTTCTTGTCCAAATTCTTATACAGTTTTTGTAACTTTGGTCTTTAACATCTCTTTAGGGATTATAAAGTTGTGCTAGCCAAACAGGATATTCTAGGATTTTTTTACATAGCAATAAAGTTATTTCTATAGCTTTCTTAGTTTACCTAAGCAACTTTTTTTTTAAACTTTACGCTGTACGGAATATAGCATAGTAGCCAGGGAACCTAATTTCCGATTTTCCGCTCAACACCGCATTTTACCTTATTACGACAGCAAAGAAATGAAAATATTAATAAACAACAATTCATAACCTCGAGTGAGAATAGAACCCACAACCATCACGTTTACATCACACGCTTATGCCACTGCGCTACTAAGGCCTTATTAACATTATTTAACTGAGATTATATTACAGAAAATTGACCAAGATATTGCATACAAAAGTTTATTTTAGTAACAATTATTCCCAAAATGTAAATACAATGTTGAAAGTATTCCGCAAAATACCTTTATCGAGCCGTTTATTATTACGACGAAATTAATTTTCATTCATAACGTTTTATGTAACTGTTTAAATAACCAGTTATTCTTGTTGGAATAAACTTGATCTACATTTGGACCTATCGAAATTTTTTAAATTATTCTAATTTAAGACTTTCTCTAAATTCTTAATTATATATTTTCTATATTATATAATTGTATTACATATATATAATTTTATACTGAATATATTTAGAAATGTATAATTTTTGATTTTTTTTACAACTTCTATTAAGAAATATTAAATTAATTTAATTAAGCTCGGCTCCATGAGCACTTTAAAGAAACTCATATCATTAAACAAATTACTATATTTTCTATATTAAGAAAGTAATTTAAAATTTTCTTTTTTAGTAAGCAAAAGGTAATATATAGATCATTTTAATTTTGAAATTAGGTCTATTGTAGAGCTTGAGAGTTGCACGATTTCTCAGAATCGACCTTGGCACCATAAAACTAATGGGAAAAATGACATAAACTTAAACTCAACCGGCGTCACGTGCTCATTACATTCACTATCCATTATTGCATATGAGTTCTTTTGAAATGGCATTTTACACTGGTATAATGAGATACGCTTTTAAGATTTTATGAAAAATATATCTTTTTATAGTAATATATTTACTTTTGACGTTATTTTTGAACTGATCTTTTTGTAAAAAGGTTTTTTTTTTGGTGAAATTTTTTTTTGGTAATAATTCTAGGATGGATAAATATTATTATGGGGTGGGCACAAACCACTCAACCCCACCATTCCTGCGCCCATGCCTTTTATAGTCAGTCATAAATGCCGCTTTATACTCTTTAGTTTCTTCTAAGAAATTAAATGTTAAAATAAAGGTTATGTTTAAATACTAAATGTAATCATGATAAATAAGTACCGTTGAGGTCGTTATGGCGCAGGAGCACAAGCGAGTAATTGTAACGCGGTTGCAGGATCGATCGCCACTTGGGGGAATTGATTATTATTATTTTTTTTTTATTTCTTCGCTTTTGTACCAAAAATAAAATTAAAAATAAATTGATATGGTCTCTGTGTGTATATGAATATTTACAAAATAAAAAAAATCACATGGAAAATTTACAGTAATTAAAATTTTATATCAAATTTAAAGAATTTATTTTATTATTATAGCACTCCATTAAATTGTTCACGTAATCAATTTTATTATAATATTATAGTAAATTAGTTATTACAAATAATAATGTTTATGTAATAACAATTTACAAGAGAAGAAGGGCACATTCGTGTGGATATGTCATTGGAAATATTTAACTTTCAAAATAATTATGTTAAAATGTATAATAATTTGAATTTGCGCCTTTTAGGGGGTTTGCGCGGTTTATTTAGACATTGACAAATAAAAAAAATATATAAAAAATTAAAGGAAATCTAGAGTTAAACGGGAACAGAGGATCCGTTCCTGATTTACCCAATCTTCACAATGTTAACTATAAAAAAAGTTAATGATAAAGTGAATCTTGCAATGTCATCAAGTGTGAAGCTATAATTAAACTCATTGAATTATTTAATAACATAGTTAAGCAGAATTAATTTTAGTTAGCTATCTTGTATGAGATCGCTAATTTTATTGCAAGGAAACATACATAATATGTAAGACACGTACAACTCGATGGTATCTGCATTAATTAGTCTTTAAATTAATGATAATAATTCTCCCTAATTTTTGAAGTTCTTTTTTATCGTGTTAAGGAAAAATAAGTAAGTAAATTTTTACGACGCGCGCGCACACTGTCACGAAAAACCGACACCATGAAATTAGGTACAAATAACATAATGTCAACATTTAAGTTCTTTTAATTATATACAAATATTTTTTTGTCATATTTAAATAAAAAATAATTTATACGCATTATCTAATGCGTATAAAATCTTGCTTTCAATGTATTAATTTTTTTTAGGTTAGATATTACGTACCGAAATCATCACGTCGAGAAAGTTTATACTGCAGATGCTCTCTAATGGGTTACTTAAGACCTAGGAAGTGCTCCAAGCATTCAATTATAGGACCTAGATATGTTACCTGGGATAGCTAGTATCACCTTAGGTCATTTGTAACGCACCATTATGCTGATATTCTTCCGTCATGATATATGTTCCACATGTTGCTAAGCATATGGTTAAACTATCTTATATAAAGTACGATAAGGGAGAAAGTATCATTTAATATAACTGTAATGCGACGGTTGTTGGTTCGATTCTCACCCGAGGAAGTGAAATATATATTTACGTTTACATTTCCATTTCTTCGTTCTGGTGTCGAGGCAAAAACCTAGCGGCGTTGAGTTTTGCCACTCAACACGCAATGCTTCCAGAATTAGGCAGAAAGTGGGTAACGGAGTGTTTTAACACTAGGTTCCCTCTGCCTCCCCTGCTGAATGCGGGATACAGCGTGAAGCTGAAAAAAAATATAATAAATAAAGTATTGATGCATTAAATCAAATATAATATTGATTATTTATATTTGGAAAACTATTAAAAAAACATTGTTTTTCATTACTTTCACGTTTTAGCCCGCATAGCAGTCTTTCACGTTTCGCACGAATTCGAGACATTGCCTTTTGGGTGGTGGAATCCAACGAAACACTTTGGCCTAAGCATTTATTAAAGAGAAATAAAAAGAATTGATTCCCTGAGTGGGAATCAAACTCGCAACTTTGTAGTGAGATGTTATCCCACTGAGCCATATTGGTTTTCTTTCGTTTTAATTTAAGGATAGATATTTTATTATGTTATTATTATTATAGTTCAGCCAGCATTGCCAAGGTTACAATAAGGAAATAATTTTATCTATCTAATCTTCTCCTCCATCTAGAGGTGTCGGCCTCATTCGATTTTCCTGCGGATATTTGTCGCTGAACCTGCTTTGATGTAACCAAAATTATTTTCCGCTTTCAAAAGAGTGAAGGAATTTGTGACCTCGACACAGAATGAAAAATGGCTTTCTAAGAACTTATTTATATATCCTCTTGGTTTAGGAAAACGTAATATTAAAATATCGATTTTAGCTTTAAGTTAATAATAGAACAAAAAAGTACCTTTATTTTTTTATTATGATGATACTAAAATAATATATACGCAAAATCTACATGCTCTAAATATTTACTGACATTAATCAAATATTTAAATATTTATATTTTTTTATTAATTAAATATTTAATGAATATTGTCGATTCCATTCTTGTTTCCCATATGTTGAAATGGGAAACTTGAAATTTTTCAGCCCTAAATCATTAGGCTTTATGCTTATATTACTTAAATAAGTTATTATTTAAGTCATATAAATGATTAGTAAAAAAACTTTTTGATATTGAGACTTACTAGAAATATATAGAAATACCTGTCTTATTAACTTTATATCAATGTCGTCGAGACAAGACCCAGACACTCAAATAATGAGGGTTGATAGATTTTTGTTATCCAAAAATATTTTTTGAAACAGTGATTGAAAAATACTTATCCCAATCTGAAACATCTTCATTGAAATGACAGATTCTCAAAGAATTGTGTGACGTCTTGGAACATATCACACTCAAATATCTTTTATTATTTAGGGAGTAAATGTTTCACTACGGTTTTTGATTAATATAATTTTACAAGTAGAAGTCAAAAGGCTAAGATGACGATTTCAGCCATTTTTGTTTTATATTACTTCTATTAGAGGTGAATTGGATTGAATAGTTAAGCACATTTAAACGTACAAAGATGACTTTATACTTTTAAAATGTGCCCCAATAATTAAATAATTTCTACTGTTAATACAACCAGAATATCTCCAGAACTCTGGGGAAGATGGGAAACGGAGTGTGTTGACACTAGTTCCCCTTTGCCTTTGTGCGGGGTACTATGTGAAGTAGAAAAAATGTGTTTATCAATAAAAATGGCCTACTTTTTTTCGCTGAGTATTGCACTGGGAGATACCACCCAAATAAAGAATTTCAAAAGAAAATATTCTACCAAAATTTAAGCTACAAAGACACTTAGAAATTTCCGTGTAATCATTTCTGTTTTATCTTTACAAGGACAGCCAGTTGTAAATCTTCACAACATAAAATTAAACTTTCAACCATCTGTAAGCACCAATAAGAAATATGCTTAGTTTTAAAATAAATAATTCGTGTAAGAAAATATAAAAAAAACAAGGCGAGGCTATTTTAAATCAGAGAATAAAAGAAAGGTCATCTCCACAATACAACCATACTTTTTGCGATTCTTTGTCACGCTGCCATTACCACTGAGGATTTGATAAAGGCCTTTATATAATTGAAGACGAACGAGCAATAAACGTTATGACATTAGCAAAAAATAAAAAAATAAAAAATATTATATTTTTTACTTTGATTTCTGTGAATATATTATTTATTTATTAAAAAATACATAATAATATTACGAAGGTTCAGTTCAAAGGGTTTAAGCTAAACGTAGAAAGCGGGCATGTGTTACTTTATTGTGCTAAAACTGGTATAACAGCCAGCGTTGCCAGATTTTATTTCGGGTAAAAATGGAATTTTAAAACTTTCGTTTTAAGTTAAAATGTGAGACTATTTCATGCAATAAATAGCTTTTATTACTTTTCCATTTATTTAAGTTTTAAAGAAAGTTTTCGATTGTAATAGGAGAATATTACATAGATAGTTTTCAATGGAAGTACGTCTTAACTTAAAAAATAACTATTGGGTTTACCGAGCCATATTACTCAGGAATACTAATGTTTATTTATGATTGTATGAAATCGTTAGTAATTAATTAAAAAAATAAAGTAATAAAGAAATATTATTTATAGTGGTGCCAATAATAATTAAAAACGGGACTACGAATATATCGATCCCGTTGAGCTAAAAATCAAAATTGGGGAATCTGGTAACAATGATGACAGTTCTAAATTTTAATGTTTTTTAAAGTTCTCGCTGTGTCCCACACATACTATGTGTGTGAGTAGGCAGAAGGAACCCAGGAACCTAGTGTTAAGACGCTCTATTCCGAAGACACTTCCGTATAATACTCGTAATAAAAAAAAATCATAGATCAAATAGACAATAGATGAGAAGCTTTTGGCGCAAATCTTTGAAAATTCCAAGTAAAATAGAATGTAATGAAAACAGCAACAACAGATCGTGCTCCTCTTTGAATTATATCAATAGCTAAAGCTGGCGATCACTTTATGAAATGTAGGTAGTAGATATTAAAAAAATATTATAGAAATATATGTAGGTAGGTACTTAACGCTGTATCCGCACATAGCAGAGTAGGGGAACACGGGAACCTAGTGTTAAGATATTCCCATTTAGACTTCCATTCTCCCCTCTTCTCCCACCTTCCGCTGAATTCTTGTGACATTGCGTGTGACGAGGCAGATCTCTACAGTCGGTCTGTTTCCTCTAGCGGGAATCGAACCCACAACCGTCGCATTAACAGTCGCACGTTTCTGCCTTTTAGACTAATTTCAAAAAAATAGTCGGTATTATTTAATTGTATAGAATAACTTGTAGCTTTATTTTGCAAAACGTACAAATTTTCTTTTATATTTATGAAGTCCAACACAACTTTCAATCATAGAATTTTTGTTGACAATATATTTTATACAATTCTCTCTGATCTATCGCGAAAATTGCTACTTCCATTGAACATTGAATTCCTGACTTCTTTCATTAGGAGCTTGCTCCGTAGATACAGACACAGACTAGGATTATAGGATTTTTTATGTTAGGAATTTTAGAAAAAAATTTTTTTTGTTTGTTAAAAAAAAGAATTAAGGTTATCTAAAGGACATGTTCTCATTGACTGATGTAAGAAGCACGCAAAAAAAAAAAATATCCCGGTATTTGAAAGTTTGTGTGGAAAAATCTTTAAGTCGGCACCGATTTTTATAAAGTTTCAAATTCAGACTCTTAAAAATATTTCAATGAACACGTGGCTCTTTATAATTCAGCCCCTAAGGATTTTTATGAAATTTGAAATTTAGACGCTTAAAAATATTTCATTGACCACGTGTTCATGATTTATTAGAATTCACCCCTAAGGGTGCAAACAAGCAGGCGAAGCTGCGCGCGTCCGCTTGTCGTTATATAATAAGCGAAACAATGCGATATTTTGCATATCTTTACAAGTGTATAATAAAGATCGCACTCTACTTGTTAAACTGGTTTCCGTGCAGCTTTCGCAGTTATATAAATTGTTTTGTTTTCTAAATATTTTTTTATACTCTATGGCACAGTTGTCTTATTTCAAAGTATAGTGGGTTTGAAATTAACATAAGATTATATATCAATTAAAACTGGCACTGGCAAGTTAATGTACAGCGTAGAATTCCATCAATCAACACACAATGATTCGGCTTGACCTGTATTTCAATGTGAGGATCTATAAAGGTATCTTTAACTTTATATTAATAAATTTTATTAATAAATCTATATTAATAAATTTTAATTAAACTTCACAAAGCTTAACGAACGTAAACATTAAGTTTCTGCTCTACTATACTTTCGTTTATATTGAGCACCTAGTTCATTGACCACTGTCTTAGCGACACACTTCGTATATAGGAATTTCAATTGAATTCCTTTCTTCATGTTGTGAAGTGAAGTTGTGAAGTATTAAAAGTAATCTCATAGTTTATATTTTTTTAGAACAAAAACACAAGAATAGCGTGTGTATAACTTATTTGCTGCTAGCGTTGATTACGCTATTGCAGTTAATAATCAATTAAAGAAATTATACACATGTTATTATACCGTCGAGACATGATAAATTAACTTATAAGTTTAGCATTGAATGTAAAAGGCTAATATTAAGTTTAATTTATTTAAATGCATAATGATTCGTGTTAAATCTACTTATTTTGAAAAAATCAGCTTCAATCTCTATCTCACACAGAAGGGTATGTAGTGAAAAACCCAGAGGAAACCTAATGTTAAGACATGTCCACTTTTCACTGATTTCTGGAGGCATTGCGTGTTGAGTAGCGTAACTCAACGCCGCGCTTTGCCTCCACCAAAGCAAAAAAATGAAAATATTAAATTAAATTTCCTTGTAGGGATCGAACTCACACCCTGCTTGGCTGGCCTACTTACTTATGTTTATGAATATAATTTAAAACGATAATTAAGAAATTTATTGAATAATTATTATTAGCCAACTAACTCCCGACACAATATCGTAGTCATTGGTTATTATTGCATTAAGTTTCTAAGTTGCAATTTACAAAGGTTCTTTTCTATAGGTATATATGTTTTTTTTGTAAGAATACAAGTAATTAATTACTATATCTTAATGAATATGTTTCCCAGCAAAAGTTGCGGTAACAAAGGTGGCAGGGCGTGGACATTTTGGTGTAGAGGCCGGCAGTGACCTTTCTGTCTCACGATCTCGATTTATTACGTGTTTGTTTAGTAGTCCAAATTCCATATAACAGAACCGTATCTAATATGTTTGTTTTTAGATTACTATAGAATAGATCCGATTATTTAAGTTTTTTTTTGAATAATGCACCTATTTACATATAAACGTGACAGGTTATGGGTTCGATTCCTACTCGAGGAAATTAAATATTTGATATTTTCATGTCCTCGCTCTGGTATCGAGACAAAGTGAAACATTGAGTTCCCCACTCAATACTTTATGCTTCCAGAATTCAACGGGAAGTAGGGAATGAAAGTGTCATAATGGGTACGAAGTGTCTCAACATTTAATTGTTATATATCTATAATTTAGGTTTCCATGTTTCCTTTGCCTACTATGTGGGTACAACATGAATAAAAAATTATAATAATAAGCTGTCATTCCTATGTAAAATAATTAAAATATACCCAATTTGTCATTGTTAAATTATTTATCAAATTGGTTTCCGTGTTAAGTAAAACCACTATCGAGATATTAATTAACATATTTCATTATTTTTTGTATGTCAAACCTTTTTTGTATATTAAAGTTGTCAGTAAATACAACATTACTAAGTCAAATTTTTAATAGTGGCCGAAAATAGATCCACGTCAGATAAAAACTACCAAAAGTAAGTTACAAACTAAAATATAAAGCCAGGAACTACACTTTTCAACATCATATAAGAAACTCTGTTGATACAATTTTCAAGTATTTTTAATATAAAATATTAAACGTAAGAAAATTTTTGTGTTAGTATGTTAATTTAAATATTATGAAAAATTCTAAGATGTTCTTATAAAATATAATAACAAATTTTATCTGCCTGTGTTGAGAATACAAAGGAGGAGATTGAGTTTAGGTCTAGTTTGCAAGTAAAAAGCAACATGCTTTTATTATGCTCTCTTAAATTTATAAAAAAAAGAACTAAAAATATTTCACAACGTACGTATAAAAATCAAATCAAATCAGTTTCACGCTGTATCCCGCACACAGAGGTAGGCAGAGGGAAAACAAGACACTTGTGTTAAGACGCTCCGTTCCCCACTTTCTGTCGAATTTTGGAGACATTGCATATTGAGTGGCAGAACGCGCTTTGCCTCGACACTAGAGCTAAGAAATGAAAATATAAACGTAAATAAATATTTCACTTCCTCGAGTGGGGATCGAACCCACAACCGTCGCGTTACAGTCACACCCTTGTGCCGCTGCGCCACGACGTTAAGTTTAGTTATACGTTTAGTTTTTTTTTTCATATTTTATTAAAATTTTCTAAATATAAATAATGATAGCTTCAAGCATTTATCTCATTTCCTTTGATGTTACGATTTTAAACAACAAAGTAAGAAGCATTAGGTATATCTATTTACATCGTTTTTATTCATAATCTAATAATTACTTTGAAGTATAAATAAATAAAATTTTCTTTTAATTTTCAATAGGCAAGCAAATTAAATACCAGTAATAATTTTTACATAGGAATTTTTAAAGTAAACAGTAATTTCCACTACAAAAAAGTAAATATTATATGAAAAGACAGGTGTATTAATCCACAAGGCCTTAACCTTGTTACTTTTCATACATAAATTACGGCCACAACGACTTAAGAGGAAAATACCGCGACTTCCGCTTTAATATTGAACAATATTAGCATAAATAACAATCAAACTATTCTAGTCTATTGTTCATGAAAATTATTATTTCAACACGATTTGAATAATTCCTTTCTTATTTATATCTAGACCTAATAAGACCTAATAATATTTTTTAAGACGTAATAAAATCAAATGAAATTAGGTGGTAATATACAAGTAAAAGTTATAGTATAAAAAAGGGCCGTCGTAAATGAATTATTGTCATTGCCTCGCTATGGTAACATATCAAAGCACGGCGTTGTGTTCCGCCACTCAATAGGCATTATACGTATTAGTGATGAAAAAATGGCACAAAAGATTTACGAAAGAAAAGTGAATAGTAAAAGAGATTGGTGGAGATCTCGATTGGTCGAAAACACAATATCGATGATATTGGGGGAAGGTCACGAAAAAATAATGAGGATCCCCCCAGAAGCTACGTTTGAAGAGGTTGATGATGGTGGACGAAGCAAAAGAGGTATGCAGGAACGCTAGGAATACAGCGTGAAGCTATAAAAAAAGATATATATATATCTCAATAAATGCTTGTAAAAACTTGTAAAAGTTACATTAAAAACGTTTTACGAATCACGTACGCCCAACCAATTCAATTTGAATATGAAAATTAAGAAAAGAAAAAAATAGTATAATTGCAATTAACCCACGCTTGAGCAAGCTGTCTAGATACCGTGTAATAATAGAGGCGTATATACTGTAATATTGAGCATTTTTTATGATTTACATAATGCCATAATTACATCCGCATATACAAAGATTCAACATGTTTTAATTTGTTAACCACTAACGATTATTATAGCACTGCTACAGCTTGGTTTTATAATTTCCTTTAATATCTCTCTCTCATTAGAGAGCAGACAAAAAAATCTAATCTAAGACACTCCACTCTCCGTAATGATTAATTTCGTTGATAATAATATTATAATAAATAGTTTATAAAATAATTAAGACTTTAAATAGTCGTCTCTACAAAAAGCCTTGCCGTTGTTGTTAGAATCGTATTTGAAAGTGACAGTTATAAATACAATTAATTGTATTCTGTATAAACAATTTATAGTTATACAAACATTATAATTTTTATTGTTTACATCAAAAATATAATATACAACCTTTTACATAATTTAAAACTACCTACTACCATAATATGACATAGATGTATCCCATGTTATTTATAATATTGCATTTATATTTAATTCACAGCTTCACGCTTCACGTTGTATCCCGCACACAGCAGGGTAGGCAGAATTAACCTAGTGTTAAGACGCTCCGTTCCCCACTTTCCGACGAATTCCGACGAATTAATACTTCTACGACCTATTTTAAACTCTAATTTTGATATATTTTAATATCGTAAGATAGAAAGTGAATGTAAAATTACTACGTCGATAAGTGATGCAATATAAAACTACTGTTCGACGTGTACTACGAGCAGTGTTGGGAAAATGATAAGGTATCTCGTTCTCTATGCAAATAGCATTGAATAAATGTTGAAACCATGAGAAAAAAACAATTAAGGGCTTTGTTTCAATTATAAAATAAATATGGGATAATTTCATAAGCAATTATTATATGTTTTTTCTTGTCATACAAGGCAACGAGTGAAAGAATATGTTTTGTCAATATTTTTATATTTACAAAACATTGTCAATATAATATGTCAATATGCTTTAGAAAAAAACTGGTTTTCTCTTAGAAAGATAATATATATATAAACTCTATCTTGCACACGGCATGGTAGGTAGAGAGAACCTAGTGTTAAGACACTCTGTTCTAAATTTTCCGCTGTATACATAGGCATTGCGTGTTGAGTGGCAGAACTAAACAATATCTCTAGTAACTAGAGGCAAAGAACTAAAAACTAGAACGTAGAAATGAAAATATTAAATATTGCTTTTCTTCTAGTAGGAGTCGAACCCACACCCTGTCGCGTCAACAGGCACACGCTTGTGTCCTTACGCCACGACTGGCTTCAAAATATTTAATAATAAATCTAATTTCATAAAGAAAAGAGATAGATGGGAAACAAAGTGAATATTTATCTATTAGTCCTGGCCCAACACTGCTTCAAAGGAAAAGCTCATTTTTCAAGAATTTAATTTACAAAAATAATTTAAAGAATGAAGTCGCCAGCAGCTTTATAACTTAAGACATGTTGATAGATGATTGTTGATGGACCGTACCGTGGCGAACGCGATAAGACTTGAAACTTATGAGGGATTTCGCGAAGAGTTAATAAACTTTATAAATATATTGCAAATACAAAATTATTGGATTGAAAATTAATAAATATATAATTTATTTATAACATTTATTTAATAGTAGGGTAGGCAGCTAATTGTTATAGTCCACATTGCGTATTTAGTGGCGCAACTCAGCCACCAGAGCGAAGAAATGAAAATATTAAATATTTTATTTTCTCGAGTGGGAATCGAACCCACAAACTGTCGTGAATACAGTCACACGCTTACTCTTACGTCTCTAGATATCTGGGAAATAAAATAAAATACGTATATTTGTATGATTGTCCGAAAAAATATAGGAAACTAACAGTTAAAAAATAAAAACTATTAAAATTAAATCTAAATTGGTTCAATAGATTTTGAGATATTTGCTTAAAATTAATTTGGAAATTCAAAAAGAACTTCGAGATCAATGTTTTCTACCAGTTTCAGTTTAATACAATGCACACCTACCATCTACGTTCTAATTAATTATAATTATTTTCTTATGAAATTCGTATCTACAACCATTACTTCTAATGAACATTATCACAACTGTGCCACCACTATATAAATTTATTATTTTCACTTATTACTATCGAGATAGTTTTTTAGTAAATATGTATATAAATTATATTGTCCAAATTTTACATATGTACATATTTTCATAGCAATTACCTAATGTAGAGCAAGTCATTATATTAAATTTGACCAATATATCTTACACGTGTTGCGTAAGCGGAACTTAGTTTGAAACTATGCGTAATGCGTCTCTTATGTCAAAATTGTATGAATATTATTATTTTTTTTGTACTATAACAGTTTATTCTAATAAAATGGTTAACATGTTATAAATATATATTTTTTATTTTTAAACGTGAAATGTATCTGTGTTGTATTTTCTTTCCAAATTCACTCCAAAGTTTTACTTATCAAATTTGCGTTTTTACATATTTTTTTTGACCTAATGCCGCCGTTATATACCTCAAATTCGTATTTTTTAATTTCAAATTCGCTTAAATCCATCCAAGTTACAAAAACCAAATTTTAAATCAAAACCTAAAATACCTACCACCATATTAATAAATCTAAGCTATTATAACTTACAACATAACAAAATTAATTCACTCTAAATAAATTTTACAGTGAAAAAAAAAAACCTATACATGCAAAAGTAAGTTTTTCTTAGCTAATTCAAATTCCTACATATGTCTTACAAAATAAATGATTGTCGTCAAAAATTCGCTCTATATTAGCGTAATAGGCTACTATAATGTACTACATATATTAATTACACAACCAACATAGTTCTTGAGAAATTGCACAAAATATCTGTTAACGACTATAGTTTATACCATATAAGCTTTAAGTAAGCAATTGATATAGCTATTAATAGTTTTTTTTTTCTTTTTATAAACTACATAACCGACTGTATAATTAGAGGAAGAAATTAGTCCAGAGTTGAATTAATGGGTGTAGGAAAGAATTGGGTAACTGTATTGGGTTCTCGAGATATTTTATGTGTTGTAACTTGTCTGTTTACTTTATTTTTTTGTTTAATTTCGCAGTATCTCTCGTGTAGGACGTTAGGTAGAGGGAACCTAGGAACCTAATGTTAAGATACATCCCATTGAATCATGATTAATTAAATAAAATTTCATTATCACATGGCAAATAAAATTTCATATTGTGGCAAATGGAACCTATTGTTAAGACACTCCGTTTCCCATTTTCTGCCAAATTTTAGTGGCATTATGTATTGAGGTGGCGGAACACAACGCCGCCCTTTGCCTCAACACCAGAGCGAAAAAAATCTAATATTAAATATTTCAATGAAAATGAATCCAAGATTTAAATACATATCTATATTATGTAGTAGTACAAAGTATTACTTAAGTACCTGATCTACAGAATGCCCCTCGATAAGCCTTTTCAAATACAATTGATTATTTAAAACAATCGCGCTTAACCTTCACCTCGATATAAAGGAAAAAGAACGGATAATTGCTTTAATGAAATGTAAAACCAAATTTTATTGTTCTAACTGCTATAGTCATTTATTATAAGAGTTTTGCAATGGAAATGTCCTTATCCTGGTAAATGTACCACGCCTCGCCGCCTCCGGCTTTGCGTGTTGAGTGGCGGAACTTAACGCCGCACTTTTGCCTTGGTACTCTAACTACTGACAATATTAATAAATGAAAAATGATTTGTTTCTCCGAGTGGGAATGGAACCCACATTTCAAATCCCGCTACGTTCAAATTTTTACATGTTTTCTGAAAAGTATTTTACTTTCCTAAATATGGAATAATACATTAATAATTATAAATGGAATTTCAACTCAGTCTTAATTAACATTTACCTAACTAATACAATTAATTCTACAAATTCTGTTAAGGTCGTTAGTCTCGCACTCCAAGTGCATAGTCATTATTCAACAGACAACACCCAACAGTTACATAAGAAGCTATATAATTGTTACATTTTTGTTACAGCTCGATGGAAATTAAAAATTTTTGTACTAAAATTACGGTTACCTAACTTTTTTTTTCTTTTGTAATTATGTTACTATAATTAAACACACACACTTGTCCTATTTCTCTGTTTTGTATTTTTGGCTCACATCTTTTGTTTTTTTTTTCAAGATAGATAAGACAAAGAAAACCGTCGTGGGGTAGCGGTAGTAGGGTGTGACTGTATTGCGACGGTTCTGGGTTCGATCCCTACCCGAGGAAGTGAAATATTTATTTGCGCACATAACGCCTAAAGAACTCAGCGCAAAAGTAGGGAACGAAAGTATCTTCATGTGTAACATTTACCTGCCCTGGTAAGACAAAGTGTGATGTTCAATTCCACCACTTAATACTCAATATCTCGAATTTTGGTGAAAAATGGAGAACGGAGTGTCGTAACACCATGCCTTTCCAGATATATTCAGGCTACAGAGCTAAACTGAAAAAAAAAATTACATTTTAACGAAAATCTTATTTTCATTCCACAAGTTTCTATTGCACAAACTATTTTTAAGTACATACTACAGTGAAATTCCAACTTGTACAAAGTTTACTAAACTACGTTTCAACTAATGGTAAACTTATACACTTCCCAGAGCTTAATCTTACAAAACAGAAGGAAGTGTACGATACAAGACAAGCGTAATACGTGATATATAACAACATTTAGTGATTTTAAAGTGAGATTTTTATGAGCAGTAAAAATAAATCGAGTTGAAACGAAAGCGTTTACAGCTGGAGAAGCCATTATCGATTTTACATTTCAAATATCTAATTCAAATATATTTTATGAGTAACTTCGTGTTTGTACTTTATCACACCTATGGATAGGAGGTTGGATTTTTTTATATGAAATTATGATTAAATTATTATTATTTAAATTTTATGGAAAGAATGGAAAGCGGGTCAAAAAAATTATTAGCTACAAAAATACACGGCGGATTGCGATGACAGGTTCGATCTCCACTCCAGGAAATGAAATATATATTTATTTTTTTTCGCTCTGGTGTCGAGGCAAAGCGCGGCGTTGAATCCCGCCACTCAACATGCAATGCCTCCAGAATTCAGTGGAGAAGTGGGAATAGGAGTGTCTTAATACTAGGCTCCCTCTGCTTAACCTGCGGAAGACAGCGTGAAGCTGATTCTAAATATTAAATTATATTTTTCACAAAAAAATATTATAAGTCAATAAAAAAGTTGTTATGAAACATCTGATTTTTTTTATAAAATAATAAAAATAAAAAATTAGGAAAACCAACTCTACGCACTCTATTTGATGACAAATTTATCGATTAATTAAGATATATAAATATATGTGTTAAATACATAAAAGGCATACAAATATATGAAATAACAGTAAAAATTTAGATAACAAAGAAAGA
>JAEBDU010012825.1:0-28290 GCA_016802625.1 Heliconius numata
ATTTTTAATTACTCTAATATAGAAAGAAGCTTTGTAAAGGCTTTTCATTATAAAGTTAAGCTCTAATCTCTTGCATTCATCCTTTTCTAGTCAAGGAAACTAATTAAAGTTTAACCTTTGTGGGAAGTTCCATTCCTTCATTAATTTTCCTTTATTCTGAATCTTAAGTAAATTAAAAGAAACATTACTATTATTGACAAAGTAATCAATGCTAAGTAACGTCTATGAAATAACTAATTTAAGATTAACAAAAACGTTAACCCAAAAAAAAAAAACTGCTGTTATATATTTTGCATAATAAAACACATATTACATTTTTTTATTTTAGGGTTCCGTACCTAAAAAGAAAACCATATAGGATCACTTTGCTGTCTAAAGTAAAGTCTAAAGATACGAGCGTACATGCATCGTTTTCCTGCACTTTGTATACAATGAAACACCGGACATAGGTAATTAGAAAAAAATACAAGAATATATATTGCAAACATGTTCTTTTTTCGCTGTTTTTTACGCTTTGCCTGGGTTCCAGTACCACCACTACTCAACAAGTAATGTCTCGAAAATTGGGCAAAAAGTATGGAACAATAGATCTTAACAATAGATAAACTCTCTCTCTCAACTTGTATAATAGACCAATTCTCATCTGAAATTTTGAAAAGGAAACAATGTAATATCTATCATAGCTGAAGTGTTTGCAATGGAAGATCAAACACAAACATAACAATGCCAATAAACTTTATTTTGATATCCGATCCCTCTGTAAACATCATCAGAATCAATTTCCTTTCACTCTTTGATATCATAGAATTTTATATATGCGGTTTTAATGAAAAAAAATGCCGCTTCTTCTTCTTCTTCTTCTCGGGGTTGAAGCGCGACTTTATTGGACTTGTGGTAAATTATTTGACTCTTAGAAAATAAGGGATGTACGCATGTGACACTTTTTTTAGCTTCACGATGTTTCCTCCTAAGACCTTGCGAATTCGGCGTTGAGAATTTGGGAGAAAGTGGGGAACGGAAGTTTCTTATTAGGAACAGAGTATCTTAACGCTAGATTCCCAGGTGCCATCTGCCTACCCTGTTATATGTGAGTTACAATGTTACGCCCAAAAAGAATTGGTTAATCGTGGCGCAGTCAGGGCATTGGAAGGTAAATATGATGATTGGGGGTGTGCGTTCTATCCTCACTTGGAGAAATTTACTTTTCTTTCCCTGCTCTGCTGGCAGTGTTGAATTCCACCACTACACAATTCTGCTACACAATACACAACTTCTTGACTCTTTTCTCCACATTCCTCTCGAAAGTGAAAACGGAGTGTCTTACACTAAATTCTCTCTGCCTACCTCCCTATTTACGTGAAGCAAAATCAGATTTAATTATATTCAAATATCACTATTTTCTTTTCACAGTCTGAAATATAACATGCACTGATATAGTAGCAACATGTAAAAATTTCTGTGTTGAAGTATTAAAGGTTCTTCATCAAAATGCAAAAACTGCTATGAATAATTCAATGAGGCTGCGTGATCCACATAAGTCGATATTCTGAATAGCGATACATTCGTTACTTTTAAAATGAAGTAAAACACAGAAATATTACATTTTGGACTTTTCTTTCCTCTTTTTTCAGCTTGTGGAAAAGCAGCAGCTGTGTTTGCTTGTGTATCCTGCATATAACTGGGTAGGCAGAGGGAGCTTAGTGTAAAGACTCTCCGCTCCTCTCTTCCTACAAAGTTTAGGCATTATAAATGTATTTTTTCAGCCTATATTTTGTATAAAATGTTGATAGCGTTAAAAAAGCACATTCAATTAAAATAATTATCGCGCTGTAATTAAATAGTCTGTCTGTATCATTATAATTGCTTTTAACGTTGCAACAATGGAACAAAAGTGCGTAGTTGATATATATTTTAGAAGCAGGTAAAATCAGATTATTCTTTCGTTAAAATATGTGTATTATATTTCTGCTTGTTTTTATATTGGAAGACAAGGTGACATGTTGTTATACTATAGTTGTAGAACGGACATACCTGGTGCAGGTTTGATTCTCACTTCGGGACATTAATTTTAAGTATTTGTAAAGTGAATACAAGATTTGTCCTTTATATAGGTGTGTTTTTACTAATTAAGTAATTAGGTATTCAGTTAGAAGTATGTACTATAAGCTAGAGCTAGAGAGCAGCAGAGCGTAGCATAATCTTCGATCTTAGATAAATAAAAATGATTTTAATAATTTTTGTTTTATTTTGATTTTAATTTAATAAATCTAAACATTTATTTACGAAATATTTTTATTGATAAAACCTAGGGGCCGCCTGTGACGACAAACGTCACAAAGCTAAAAAAACTACATGTAATATAGGGAAAATATAGTCATCCTCCCAAATCCAAATACCTACCATATTTAGATCTCTAAGTAAAAGACTTTGTCTTAAGGTTCTTGCCAAAACTTTATAAAGGCCACAGCGAAGCGAAAAATAAAAGTTATGGTTTAATCAGAAGATAACAAAGCTTAAAGTTGCTTCGAACAGTATCCAGTTCCCGTGGTCGTGATAATATTAACTGTAATTTAACATTTTACGGATGTTCGCGTTGGAATTTTCGAGGTTTTACAGTACAGTGATAATTTTCATCGGGACACGTAATACCAGTATTTATTCATTTAATTTTACACCAATTTGGCTTTGTTTTTCTGTATACAAAAATTATTTATCGTAATTATTTTGATTATAACAAATGTTATCTTAAATATCCTCAACATTTTTTTGAGGCCGTTGTGGCTTGGTGGCACAAGTGTATAATTATAAACAAGACGGTTCTGGGTTCGTTTCACATATCCAGGGGAATGAAATATTTAATATTTTAATTTCGATTTTCATTTCTCGCTTTAGTAAAGACGGCAAAGCGTGGTCATGAGCCTATCAATCTAATAAAATGCCTCGATGATTCGGCGGTAAATAGTAAACGGAGTGTCTTAACACTACGCACCCCGATTCCCTCTGCTTACACTAAAATATGTGCAGGTTACGGCGTAAAGCAAATAGACTATAATGTTTATCTTCTAATGACCTTTAAATGAAAGCTTAGTATATCATTAATATTATATATACATACATACATATATATAAGCACTTCAAAGCGAACGTTGCCCGTGTTTAGTCCTAATGAGTCCCGTAATAGAGCCTCTCTGGATGTAGAACATGTGTTAACCAATTAGGCACAATTTGATTAAACGAGGCTTAGATAACATTTTACGAATTATTAAGTTACGTTGAGATTTTAAGATGATTTGTATAAAATTATTTAAAATTAATAACATAATAGAAAAAAACGTATCTCCAAAATATCCGTATGATTTTTTCTTTCAGCTCTGCACTGTATTCCGCCTATAGCCGGGTGGTTTTCTCTGAAATCAGAGCAGTACTACATATAAGATCGAACTTAGACCTATATAGGACCAATCGCTTTGTGTTCCAAATGATCTTGATTACTTATATCTCTAAGTAATATTTTTACGAAAATACGATTTTAATAAACAATGTTTATTTATGGCTTGCTTAGACAATTTTCGCAAGCATCTTATTTAGAATACAATTTGCTTCAGTGAATTCGAGATAAGGCCTCAACGAAAATCTTAAAAGATCGAGGAAGTGGAAAATTACAAATCTTTGCAGAGAATTCATGTGTCAACGGACTATAACAATACCGGTTTTTGAACAAATGTTTTTTTATAATTATCGATTGGGAAATTTATTTTACAATTATGTTTGTTTGAAAATTTATGTAATAAAAAATATGAAATATAAGGGTACACTATTATTAATTATACTATAGTAGTTGTGTGAATATTATCAAAAAGGTTTTTCCAGAATACTAATTTAAATTCACAGGAATAACATCCAATAAATTAAAAATTATTTAAAGCAGATGATAACGGTGTCGTATAAGTAAATTAATTAATGTCGTTTTTTTTGTATCTGCAGCTATGCATTTTTCTTCACATCCTCAACTCAACGCGCAATGCCCTCAGGATTCACCAGAAAATAGGGAATGGAAATGTCTTAATGGGAACGCAGTGTACACTAGGTTTCCATATTCCCTCTGCATACCCCGCCATGTACTGGATAGGTACAGTGTGAAGTGTGAATAATTCTCATTTCATCTTATTTATTTATTTCTATCGCACAAAATGGATGTTGGAAAATTAAGTAACTATGTTTATTTTCTATTCTTAATGTATAAAATACGTAATATAGCATATTAATTATAACGAAAATCTTTTTTATTAAATTTATAAATATCGATGGTTTTATAATTTTTTTTTGAATGGTTAATTTGCTAATATACCATACATTTTACAAAATACACCCCTAATCCGTAATAATTGTAGTGCGATAAATTTGCGGTTTTCAAAATTACCATTCTGTAAATCAACAGCTTAAGCTTTGTTCATATGTGAGTCATATGTAAAGGTTCGCTAGCTAAATGACAAAATGTTAAAAAAGTACTTGAATCGAAGTTAAATGTATATACAAATATTGTGTGTCTAATACATAAGCTAATGTTTCTAAAATTTGGCAAAAGTGAGGAATGGCAGGTTTCTCAAGGCCACTCTTCTTTGTGCAGGATACTGTATGTTCTATATCCTGTTTAAAATGATGGATGGAAATGTGGTTTTTATGTCTTTGTCCACGTACATTAAGTATAATATATATAAGCTATGATATTACTAAAATTTGTTCGGAATATGAGGGTATTGTTATTTTTAGTTTATCAGTAACTTATATTATAGTATTTTTTGAAAAGGTTTTACGCTTTAAGGTTTTGAAGTAGCAACGTTACAGAATTGAAATAGCTGTAACTGTCTGTTGTAGCTTTAATTAACCATATTTAATTTAAAATGTTAATTCTCTAAATGACTAATCTGCAAAAGATTACGTTATAAAAAAGAAAGAAAACAAGCGGAATCGTTCGAGCAGAAGCAATTAAAAAGGTAGAATATAAAAAGAAAAAGATGAGCTAATAGTGCAAAAGAGTTTCCAACCAAAGTGGGGACGTGGAGTTTACGCTCGAACGAACCTCAGCCGTGTGTCTCGTGAGATACGAAATGGATACAGAAAATTATTTGGGAATGGACATGGATACTCGTATGGCTCGATGGAAATTCATGAAATAGATCATCCAGCACAGAGTATGACTGTAAACTTGTGGATATTAGGTTCGATTTCTACTCGAAAAAGTTAATTACTTTTATTTATTTCCTAATTTTCTTTGTCAACAAAGCGTTCCGCCACTCTACACGCCATATCTCAAAAATCGGCCGGAAGAGTAGGAGAGAGTATCATAAAACTAAGTCTCCTCTGGCGATTCTACTATATGCGAGATACGTCATGAAGCTAAAAAAATCTTAACTCTTAACCTGGTATTATAATAAATATTTTTAATTCTAATGCTAAATTTAGAAGGAAATTATTATCTATCTAACGATATTCAAAATTAATTTAAAATGTTATTCATAATTTAAGTACAAATTTCGAATAGAGTCCAGTTAGGAGACAAGTGGCTTAGGACCCGCTAAAGTCCAAGAAACAGTAAAAAAAGACCAATAACAAGGTGTTAAGAATAAGACAAAAAAATTTTTGGGTTAAAATTATAAAGTTCACATAACTTAAACTTCTTAACTTTCTTAACTTCTTCTTAACTTTCTGATAATACTTATATACTATACATTTAAAACAACAGTTTCGTTTCTTTATAATATGTCACCTTTTATCATTGGTATTTAATTACATTAATTACACAATTAATTATGAAAGACGACATCCCTCCGACGCTCCCTGAACGTTTGGGCGATGATTAATTAGCAACAAAAGAATGATGGAATACGATAGTAATGTTAATATAATTTTATCCTGTTCACTATTAATATTTCATAAACTTATTATATTAAGTAATTAATAAGTGGGCACAAGAATGTGACTATAACGTGACGGTTGTAGGTTCGATTTTCACTTCTTCGGTCCAGTATCAAGGCACAAGCGTGGCGTTGAGTTCCGCCACTCAACACGCAATACCTCAAAAATTCGACGGAAAGTGGAGAACATACATATAACAGAGTGTCTTAATAGTTAATAATTAGTGCGAGATATAGCGTGAAGCAAAAAAACAAAATGATTTATTAGTTAGTACTAGTGTAATATAGTATTTCGTTACCCTACAAGATAATTAGAATAGAATTCCCCAGAAATGTAAATTTTAATTATGGAAATAGTGACAAGTACATAAATACATTTTACCGTTTACAAAAATTACTTTATTCTAATACTATTATGAAAATTGCTTTCATGTTTATGTAAATGTATCTCAATGATATTACGTGAGAATATTATGTATGTGAATATATCGTAACATGAAATGGTTATTAGAGCATGTTAAGAAAATTTTCGAGGAAATGAAATATTTAATGTTTTCATCAATTGAGTAACGAGGCAAAGCACAGCGTTAAGTTCCTCTACTCAATTCGTATTACCTCCAAAATTCGGAAATAAGTGGGGTTCAGAAGTGTCGTCATTGGAACGGAGGAACTAGGTTCCAGTATGGGAGTATACTATATTTAGTTGCGTATTATTTTTTCAAATATATAAGCTTAACTTTAAAAGTTAACATAAATAAGAAACCACTATTTTTTTGTGTTTAGTTTAAATAGAAATATCAACTCAGCCTCATATAAGTACAGCATGGTTCATTGAAACGTGATAGAGCGCGTTTGAATTACTTCCCCCATATCGTTGTATGTGCGACCTTTCATGGAGGACATCCTGTATACTATACAAGCTGGTTCCAGTGTATAAGCATTTATTATTATTGAAAATTCTTAAAATTGTTATTTGTTGTGGTTTCTTAACATATTTTGCTTGGTGATGCTTAAAAATATATAGAAAAGTTTATAATTTAATAGATTATAGAAAAGTTCATGCTTATCCCGTTTATTTATCTATATACGTAGAGGGAAGCTAGTAATAAAACTCCTTTACCACTTTTCGTCCAACATTTGAGTCGTGCGAGTGGCGGAACTCACCGCCGCGGTTTACCTACCAGGATGATAAAATGTAAATAAATATAATTATTCCTTCGAGTATGGGAGTGTCTGCACACTCACTTTAAAGTTTAAATGAACAAATATTACACTCTTCACATCAGCTCACAAAGCCTCGCTTGTATGTAGAGCGTTATTAATACGTTAGTAGTAATAAATTATTAATAACTATAATGAAATTATATTCATTACGTAATCCATAAAGCGTTGTATGATTCAATTTGGCCTTCATTTAAATAGTTAAATACTTAATGACAAATGATATGTTTGCTTTTGATGGTTGAGGCTTCAAATCTGACTTGAATACTTTTTTCTTTTTTTAACTTCAGGCTGTATCCCGTAAATAATAGAGGGAACCTAAAGTTAAGATAGTACGTTTTTATTAAAACACTTCTGATCTCCATTTTCTATGGACTTCTGGAGGAACTCGACGCCGCGGATTGCCTCGTTGCTAGAGCGAGAAAATGGAAATATTTAACAATTCATTTCGAATTTCGAATCGAATCCCCAAATTGTCTCGTGCCCCTGCACAACGAAGGGTCTCTATTTTACATAGTATAAAACAAAGTTGAAATATTTCGTTTTCACTAAAAGGGCTTCAGGAGGAGAAGGAGGAATATAATAATCGAGAAAAAGAAAGACAGACACGGATAGACAAAAATTTTAAAATTTGTAAAACCTGTGCTTATGGTATATATTAAAAAACACAATTATTATTTTTTAATAATGCAAATATAAAGAAAATATTTAAATTTCCTTTTATATACAATTATTGTATAGCTAAATACACCTACATATAGTTTCATTACACACTGATATAAAGCAGTCTCATACGATTCTATTATTTATGACCAATCCGCTATCCAAGCCAGGATAATAAAAGGCATATAACTGTAATTCCAGATCTAGATGAGGATATGGGTATCACTGACAATGATGGCCGCGGGAATGGGTGTTGTAAATAACGTACAAGCGTCCACTCTTTATGATCTTTGTAAATGGCGGCGGTGAAGTTGTTTTCTCGTATATCATATCTGTGGACTCATATTTCATTTGGTATGCTTTGGTTTTATTTATAGTTGTTTCGTGGTGTAATTTGTTATTTTTTACCTTTGTCTATTAAAGTATAATAAAAATAGGGCACAAGGGTGTGATTGTAACGCGATGGTTGTGGGTTCGATCCCCATTCGAGGAAAGGAAATATTTATTTACATTTATATTTTCATTTCTTCGCTCTGGTCTCGAGGGAAAGAGCGGCGTTGAGTTCTGCCATTCATGGTTGGAACAGAGTGTCTTAACACTTGGTCCCCTCTGCGTACCCAGCTGTGCGTGGGATACAGCGTGAAGCTGATTTAATTTGATTTAATTTCGTCGCTCTGGTGTTGAGTTCGGCTATTCAACACGCAACACCTCCACTATTTGACGGAAACAGAGGAGTGGAATGTCTTAACACTAAGCTCCCTCTTACCCTGCTACAAGTGGGATAAAGCATGAAATTAAAAAAAGAACTTTTATATAAGTTTTGTGTGAGTGATTTTGTTTGTCGTTGCTTTTTTATAAAAAAATATTACAAAGGTCAACAATTTCTATGATAAAAAAACATATTAAATTTTAAAATAACTGTGCTTATACATGATTTAATTATTCTGCATATAATAGCTAACTCAGCTAATAGAGTTATGGTAGAGCAAGTCTTACTGTCGATTAAACATTGTAACAGTTGGTCGGATTCTGCAAATATATGTATGTACAACTTCCCTTTAAGTATATATATTACACATATAAAGATATTTTTTTATACCTTTACATTGTATCACTAGCGGGGTAGCCGGAGAGAATGGAGCGCCAAACGCTAAGGTCTCTGCATACCTCCTTTTCCTAATCTACTGTCATCAATCTCTTCACGTATGCTCTCCTGGGGGGTATTTGCTTTTTACGTGACCTTCCTCCAGTATCTTCAGTTCTGGGTTCTCGAAGGTCAATCGAGGTCTCCACCTACCTCTCTTACCGCTTACTTTTCCTTCGTCAATCTAAAAATCAAGATTAAAAAGAAAAGAATATAGTAAAGCTATAATTTTTTTCTTATTATTTTGATCTTAAATTTAATGACACAACAAACTCTTTCTAAAATAACATTTTAAATACGTATACAAGTTAATTTAAAAGAATACCAAGTTAATATTTAAAACCAACTCACTAAGGAAATGCTTCCCAACAACGTATACGGCGTCAGATTTCTTAATTAATTCATTTACTGTACACCAGGATACGCTACAACGTAAAGGAGAACATGCACATATGCATTTTCTCTTATTTAGTGTAAACTAATAAGCTTTTACACCATAATTGCTATTTTACATATATGTAAATGTATATAATATGTATATAGTTGGGATTTGTTAATTTATTTATTGCTATTATTCTTTAATTCGGCAAAAAATTAAAAACGATGATAGTTAATGGAGAACGGAGAGTTTTAAGTCTAGGTTGAGTTGAGGCTCTGACTACCCTGGTTCTCTCTATCTACCATGCTATATGTAGTACGAATCGAACCCACAACTATCGATCACTTTAACTAACAAGTACGAAAGGTACGAAGTGTAAAGGTTCATTTTCAATATTTAAAAAATATCACAAAATACAATACTTATACTTAAATATCGTATATATCGTTGTATTAATGTTTTCCTAAGACTACTCGTATAAGCAGTACTAAAGTTTAATATTCTCATGATAAACGATGCCCATTTAGTAAGGTTGATTGTAGTCTGAATTATAAATAGGCCCCCAATAAGTATGACCACAAGAAAAGGCCGCGGAACTTTTGGGATCTTTGCCACATCTTTACCCTTTACTTCCTATATAATATTTCATAACTTCATTCTATATTTTGGACCGTAACCACTACATCCTTATTAGCATAGAAATAACTCTATAGCATAGAAATTCGGAATTGCAGGCTTCTATGCCCGAGGTGAGGTCTACAGAGGCCATGGAAGCTTCACAATGATGCCTAACAGGGTTCTTCAGGGTAACCTGAATCATTGTCGCAATGCTCAGCAGCTTCTTATGCAGAGTGTTGTAGAGATGTCTGTTGGACTCGCTGTTATGGCAGAGCCATACAATATTCCGGAACATCCTCGTTGGCTAGGGGACGATACATCAAAGGTATATACTGGGCAGGAGGAAGAGAGAGTCCACCTTGTTCATTGCTTGAAAAGGGAACAGGTTTTCTGGTTGTAAAATGGGGCTCATTAGTGATTGCCGGTTGCTATGTGTCTCCTAACAGATCTCTCGCAGAGTATGAATTATACCTGGATCGTCTAGGTAACTGTATTCGCAAATACGAACGCCAACAGTTGATTGTTCTAGGAGATTTTAATGCTCATGCTAGGGCTTGGGGAAGTTCCAGAGACAATGCTAGGGGCATAACGCTTCTCGAATGGGCAGCCGTCTTGGACCTCCGACTCATAAACCGAGGTGAGGAGAGTACCTGCGTGCGTTGGCATGGGGAATCTATTGTCGATTTAACGTGGGCAAATCCAGCAGCTATTCGTGTGCTTTCTGGGTGGCGAGTTGCGGAAGAGATAGTCACACTATCTGATCACCGCCACATTATATTTGATGTCGATATAAATCGTTCCAACAGGCTCAGTACTGGACCAAACGTGGCCTTGTCAAGGCGATGGTCTGTTAAGCAGTTAAATCAAGACTATCTACAAGCTGCTGCCATAGTTGCGTCGTGGTCGGAAGACACCAACGAAACAGTGACAGATCCTGTAAGTGAAGCAGTATGGTTTAAGGACACAATGACTTCAATATGTGATGCTGGAATGCCTAGAGTGCGACAATTTAAGCGAAGAGCGCAGTATTGGTGGTCGCAAGAGATCGCGGACCTGCGTGAAGACTGCTTACGCTCAAGGCGACGGTACACCAGAGCCCGTAGAAGACGAAGGTCTTCACCCGAAGAAATACAAGGTCACTATGAGGCATACAGAGAAGCTACTTTGGCACTCCAGGCTGCCATATCAGAGGCTAGGGCTCAGTCATGGACAAAATTATTGGAAGATCTGGATAGAGATCCTTTTGGTCGTCCATATCGTATAGTCCTAGGCAAACTTCGATCGTGGATGCCTCCATTAACAACGACTCTAGATCCAGAGCTTTTAAAAACTGTGATTGATTCTCTATTTCCAGTGATTAACCCTATTTTGCTTCGTCGACAAATTTCTGTCTCGTTTGATCGGGTGATCGAACCAAGACTTGCTTGGTCTGACAACTTTGACGTAAATGAGCAGGAAATGAACTTGGTGATAAACCGCTTGCGAACTCGAAACACTGCACCTGGTCCGGACGGTATTCCGGGACGGGCTTGGATGCTGGCCTTACCCACTCTTGGGGGTAGGCTGAGGCGCTTGTTTACGAGTTGTCTTCGCTCTGCTACATTTCCTGTATCTTGGAAGACCGCTAGTTTGGTCCTTCTGGAAAAGGAAGGTAGGCCTGCAAATTCTTCCTCTGCATATCGCCCTATATGTCTGCTGGATGAAGTTGGGAAGTTGTTTGAGAGGATCATAGCTAATCGTCTGAATAAGCATTTGTCGAATAATGGCCCGAATCTATCGGATAACCAGTTTGGCTTCCGGCAAGGGCGGTCGACAGTGGATGCGATCTTGCATATTCGTACTCTGTCAATGCCGACAATAACACAAGGTGGAATAGCACTAGCGGTAAGCATAGATATAGTCAATGCCTTTAATTCAGTTCCTTGGACTGCAATTAAAAACGCATTGGTGTATCATCAATTTCCCTTGTATTTGCAGGCGGTAGTTAGAGACTACTTGTGTTCCAGATATATAACATATCTAACCCAAGATGGGCGTAGAGTACAAAGAGAAGTGTACTGTGGGGTTCCCCAAGGATCTGTATTAGGACCGTTATTGTGGAACCTCGCATATGATGCAGTATTGCGAGTGCAACTTCCTGACGGTGTTAGCATAATTTGTTATGCAGATGACACTTTGGTGCTTGCCACTGGATATAGTTTCGAGGAGACAAAAAATCTCATAGAAATAGGCGTAGATATAATCATAACAAAGATCCGCGAACTAGGCCTACAGGTAGCAGCCCATAAGACCGAGGCACTTTGGTTCCATAAGCTGCCAAGAACCAAAGAACCACCTGACCTCCTTATACGTGTAGATAATTCCCAAGTTCCAGTTAGTCGGTACATGAAATATCTAGGTCTTATATTAGATGGCCGTTGGTGCTTTGATGAGCATTTTGATCGTCTGGTCGCGCGGACAGATAAAGTTGTGGGTGCAATGCATAGATTGCTCCCTAATCTCGGGGGACCAAATGAGGGAGTTCGTAAACTGTATGCAGGTGTGGTGCGTTCCATAGTCCTTTACGGCGCGCCGGTATGGTTTCACAGGCTTTCTATTAGACGCAACAGAACTAAAATATATAGTCTGCAACGAAGAGTGGCGATTAGAATTGTTAGAGGATATCGAACTATATCCTTTGAGGCGGCTACTTTGCTTTCGCGATTCCCACCCTTAGATATTTTGGCAGATATGGATGCGAGAGTCTTCGAGAAGATTCGCATCCTACGTCAGTCGTCTGGGTTGATATCTTTGAATGGGTTATGCGAGGTAAGGCAAAAAGAGCAGAAAGTTGCATTTGTCGCATGGTACACCCGGCTAAACGAAGAGCGATATGCTAGTAAACGGGTCGTTAGGGCAATCTTACCATCTTTTGAAGCCTGGATGAGAAGGAAAAGACGCATGACCTATCGACTTACACAAGTAGTGACTGGCCATGGTTGCTTCGGTGATTTCCTTTATAAAATTGGACGTGAGTCAACTCCGAAGTGCCATCATTGTGAAGCTGAGCAGGACTCCGCTCAGCACACTCTTCAAGAGTGTTCGGCCTGGGACGAATATCGAGGACCGATGATTTTGAAATTGGGTCAGGACCTCTCTTTGCCATTAGTAGTGGCCAAGATGCTATGTGATGAGGAGTCGTGGGAAGCTGTAGTTTCCTTTGGCGAAACAGTAATGTTGCAAAAGGAGGCTGCGGAACGGAATCGACAGAGGGTCGATTCCATACGCAGAAATTAACGTCGTTTTGAGAACGCCGTTAATCATCCCGTCAATTCTGCCTCAAGCACAGGGGCTTAATATAACATAAGGCGAACGCTGAATGGGGGTTACTTAGTCTTGGGACTGAGTAATTTCAGCAGGTTAGTAGATTATGAAGTGTCAGATTATTATGAAAATACATGAGGGTAGCGGATGCGGTTCATCCGATTTCCCGTTGCCTTTCTGTCGTATTGAGGATCGACAAACGGAGGGGTTTTAGTGGGTACGAATCCCACATAACTTAGTTTTTACCCCAAGAACTGGGTATCTTTTTGAAGATTTCCCCTACCATATAAAAAAAAAAAAAGAAATAACTCTAAGGAAGATGGTTATAAAATTCTCTAAAAGATTTTAAGATGAAACTACGATGATTTTTTACAAAAACATTATTTAGTGTATATTATATTTGATTTGAAATCAAAAAGTTTAGGATAGTTGTCGTGGA
The DNA here is from genome assembly GCA_016802625.1 of Heliconius numata. Taxonomy (NCBI): domain Eukaryota; kingdom Metazoa; phylum Arthropoda; class Insecta; order Lepidoptera; family Nymphalidae; genus Heliconius; species Heliconius numata. Next base: position 13,683 of record JAEBDU010012825.1, read on the forward strand.
CTCGAGTGTTTGTTATTGCCGTTGCTCTCTGAAAGATTAATTGAAATTTCATTTGAATCTTTTGTATGGCTAGCTAGAGCCAAATTAGCCTTTAGCTTCCCTGTAAAGTCGAAAAGTGCTCGAAATACCAACCTGCACTTTTAATGTTCCGCCACACACTGTAACAAAAGAACGTAGATTTAAGTCGACTGGGCTTTCAAAAAGCTCTATTCTGTTCTATTTTGAACTTAAAGTTGTACTTTCACGATGAGTGAAAAATTGAACGTAAATCACTCTTTGACCTTTCATTTTACATGCATGAATAAAATATGGGTTTATTATGATTCATAGTATGATAAACTACTAAAACATTATTCCTACGTATAAAAATCAAATTCTGAATTGTTATTATTAAATTTCTTTATTTTTAATTTCTCTTACAACAAACTGATCGCAGGCTTCAACCCAATAAAAAAAATAAAAACATAATAAAAAAACTAAAAAGGCAATATTATATTAAAAACCAAATATTATATTAAAAAACAAAAGTTAACAAGATATAAATAAAATATTTCTTTTATTTTCACTAAAATTATTATACGTGAGTTACCTTCGTACTCTATTACATTATACAACAATGCGAATATGGATTGTTACCTTTGAACGTTGCTCTCCTATTAACATACATCTACATATTCACGAGGGGCGATACCGTTTGTGTTTGAGAGAAAAAAATAATTATCAAAGCATTGTTACTGTAATTTTCTTTTTTTTTTATTTTATGCTGTATTCTGATTCTTCTAAGGAACCCGGGTTCCCAGATTTCCTTTGCTCTATAATTAAGAAACACTTTGCTTATTAACATACTTCCGTTATCCACTTTCCGCCGAATTTTTTATTTTTTCTTTGTTTTAATACATTTTTTTTAATTAGATTTATCTTTTTCAATTACAGTTTCCTTTGTATGGCTATTGTCACCTTTCATAAAAGATTAAAAATAATAATTGTCTATTGTCTTTAAAAAAAACAATATGAACGCCTGTACGACTAGTTACGACTAAAATTCCTCCTTTTGAAATCAAACATTTTAAAACGCCTGTGAGGGAAAACTTGTAGCAGATTTATCCAGTGTCTGGTTTTTTTAGCATCACACTGTTTTTCGCCAAATTCTGGACTCATCGCATGTTGAGTGGCGGAACTAAACGCTGCGCTTTGCCTCGACACCAGAGCAAAGAAATGAAAATATTAATAACCGTACTAATTTACGTACGTACGTACAAACCTCTAAGAACAATTGTAAGGAACTAAAAGTATAGATTTATTCCAACAAAATAAATCTGAATCTAAACTTTCCACGCCGAAGAGAAAATATTTGTAGCATGACAATTTAATATTGGTTCAAATATGATATGCAATAGGACGCAAGTTAAATTCCAGTATGCTCGAAATTTTCCTTCGAAGTTATAGATTTATAATGTTAGTTAGTTATTATTTAAATAGCAATATAATATGGGTTTTTTTTAGCTTCACGCTGTATCCCGCATCTAGCAGGGTAGACAGGCAACCTAGTGTTACTACCCTACCCTACCCTACTTTCTGACGAATTTTTGATGCATTGTATATTGAGTGGCGGAATTCAACACCACGCTTTGTCTTAATACGAGAGCGGAGAAATGAAAATATTAAAAAATAATTAATTCCAACGAATGGAAACCGAAGCCATAACCTTCGCGTTTACAGTTACACTTTTTAACCACCGGGTCCTGTCGCGTCGGCCTAACATGTTCATATTGATATTGACGATAGTCTGGTACCAATTATAATTTGTTCTATTAAATTAATTTAAGAATAAAATTGATTTATTTTTTATTAATTTAATAATTATTGAAATACTTAGGATACATTAGTTCTTCATAAAGTCTTGAAACTAGAACATTTTTGCATTTACTTTATTTATCTAAGTGTCTCTACATCGAAATTTCTAAGTGTTTGTTCTACGGTTAATACTCGCACGACAAGCTGCTAATTGATTTACACAGGTGAACCCGTCCAGTAGGGATCTCTATGAAAGGAGCCTTTAATGAACTCTAGAGTAAATTTAGTTTTCTATTTGTGTAAATTAATTATTTAGTTGTGTAACTTATTTGTATGTATGATGACTTTTTTGTATAAAGTTTGTTATTGGTTATCTCACTGCGGCTTTGTTTCATCTTTTCTACCATTACAATTTCATTATGGTATTTAAAATGGTTGAAGATACAAATGAAACGAATAAATATAAATATATCAATACTAGATCATAATTTAAATAAAACACTCAATTTTATAACCCAAAGAAATAGTCTATTAAAAATAAAAAACACATAATGTATGAATTGAGCCTAGTGTTAAGACACTCCGTCTCCCACTTTCCGCTAAATTCTTAAGGTATTGCGTTTTGAGTAGCAGAACTCAAATACGCGCTTTGATTCGACTCCAGAGCGAAGAAATGAAAATATTAAATATATATTTTCTTTTGTAGTAGGTATATTTGCTATAAAAAATATCTATAAAAGACCCAATAAATTCGAGTAACGAAGCTTGCAACCTTGTTACGGTGTAAAGGATGCGCGGTCACAGCGACTGCGGCACGTTTATGTCACACCCATAAAAGTAATGACAAGTTATAGTGTGGTAATTAAATTATAGTTAATATTGTTGTAAAATAAAAGGAACTTTAGTAGAAATATTTAGAGCTTAAATCTTATATCATCACAAGGTGGGAAATGGCTGTAGCAAGTTCGAATTCCACGTAGGGGAACGTTTTTACGGATTTGACTGATTACTGAATCCTTCCTGAATCCTTTGATTACCACAACAATATCTTTGTCAAACGTCATCTTGAACTGCATATCACTATATATAAATATTTTAAAAGTATATACCTAAAAATTGGACTTAACTTTACGCTGAAGGAATTTTTCCCTTTTAAAACGGTAAATATTAAATGGTAACACTGTAGCATGCGAGGAAGCTGGTCCCATTATGTTGCCATTATCGTTTTTCCGGCGACGCATGAAATTTATTTGACAGTTTTTGTATAGCACAGCTTTTGTTCATTTTCAATTTTGTACAAACTAACCAAACTCTATTAGTCTTTAACATTATTTATTTAATTATTACTATTATTTATTTAATTATAATAAGTGCGAAATTCTCTGTTTTTTAGGCTTTTATATTTCTCTGGTCAAATTTGATTTCAAATCAAACGAACCACGATCTATTTACCTTCCCTATTTCAGAAGTTTCTTTTGCCACTTTTCCGCTTCATCTCCAGTCTCTATAATTTTTCTAAATAATACGACAAGTTAAATAAAAGCTTGTAAATGTACTGACAATAATATCTCTCTCTATGAGCCACTTGTTGGTTCGATTTCCACTCAAAGAAATTAAATATTTAATTATAATGCTTACCCTACTACTTGCGGGATACAGCGTGAAGCTATGAATATGTATCTAATTTTAAATTAAACTAAGTAAGCAATAAACCTTGTATTTCAAGCAATAATAATATTAACTGTTAAATTGATCGGGGTCAAACAACTACTATTGCATTTTCTCATTTCCTTTTTCACGTTCAATTTTATTAGAGCGGCTAGCGGTTGCTTTAAAATAAATTTCACAAGAAAGTTATTTTTACAAAAACAAGGAAACTGTTTCAATTTATTTCTTTGGTTCGTAGCGTTAGGAAGGATTCTCGTGACCATCGCTAATTAGTGCTCTCACCATTTCTAGGTAGCTTTCTAGTTAATATTATTAAATTATTCTATTTGGTTTTTAAATAAATAAAGTTTATTTTATTTCTTGACTTTAGCTCACGCTGTATCCCGCACGTAACAGGGTAGGCACAAGGAACTTGGTAACCTGGGAATATAATGTTAAGACACTCCCTTTAAGATATTTATACTTTCGAGTGTGAATCGAACTTACTACCTGTCACGTTAGTCGCACTTTTGTGCTCTATTAAATGAAGTGAGTAGAAAATTTAGTTACTTTTTTATAGCACCAAAGAATTATTACAGAAAAAATATCTCAAAAACTATTAATATAATTATAAACAATTGTTCGAAAAATGAAATAAAAGACGTGGATTCGATTTGAGAGCTTTGGGCGAGCGGCTTTGAAATACTTATCTGAATGAAGGGCATTTTGTTAAAACTGGAGCTTTGGAGCGGTCGGTGTAAGCCAGAGTCGAGCCAAATTAGCCACTTTGGGGTTACTGACTAAACTGAAAAGTGTGAGACGATATATAAATTCAATTCAATTTTAATTTACAATGCAATTGCAATGCTAACTACATTTTAATATAATACAAAATTGTAAAATAAATGAACATTATAATTTAAACAAGTAATATAATAATAATACTTCTATATGAATTTAAGATATTTAAAATTACTCCTTTATAATATAAAAAAATGACGTATTTGATGAATGCCTAGACACTATTTTGCATTTCAAAGCTATATATTTGTGTGTATAGTATTATATTTACTCCCATATATAAATATTAGTTCAGGTTGCATTTAATTTACCCCCTCAACATGCAATGGCCCGAAAATTGTGTGAAAGCGGAGTGTCTTGGTTATCTCTCGAATGATCTCTGCTCGAATATATGATAAAATATAAAGCTTCTAAGTCTTTTGATATACCCTACATAAAGATTGTTTTATCTTGATTATTTATATAATTGTTGCCTTCTGCTCTTTTTGTTCGTATCCTCGTGTAACGTACAATTTTTATTATTTATATTTATTTACAAAAAAAACAAACAGAAATTCGCGTAAATATACAAAGCTTCGAAATTATTTATTGTAAGAAATGGAAGGTGAACAAAAACATAAACCTGAACAAAACATTCTTTACCTTTGTAATACGAGTGTGAGATGCTTCAGTTATGTAACAAAGGAAGATAAATCATTTCATGTATTTTTCTTTTTTTTAAGCTTCATGCTGTATCCCGCACATAGCCGGAAAAACAGAGTAAATCTAGGAACCTAGTGTCAAAACACTGTTCCTCATTACGACACTTCTGACGACATTTTTTAAACTGCTCACCTTATAGCTTTACAAAGTTTTGCGTAAAATGTACAAAATTCTTTACAATTTGTTGTAATTGATTACAAAATAATTGTCTTAAATATTTTTTTTTGGGATTTAATAAGAAACACCTGAACGCTTCAAAATGTTCTTTGCATAGTATAAAAATGTGGAAATTTTCTAGTAACCTATGCTTACTTATAAGAGTATGCTTAAATTTACTAAGTGTATTATGTTACAGTAAAGGTTATTAAAATATAACGAAAAGAAATAAGGTCGTTAAGGCCGTCGTGGCGCAGGGTATAAAGCGTACGACTTTAAACACAGTGGTGTGGGTTTGATTTCCAGAATGAAATATTTTCATATCCTCGGTCTTCTAACGAGCAAAGCCTGACGTTGAGCTCCGTCACTCAATACGCAATGCCTCGAGAATTCAGCGTAAAGTTGGGAACGGAAATATTTTAATGAGAACGAAGTGACTAGAGTTCTCAGGTTCCCTCTCCCTTGCCTTATGCGGGATTCAGCGTGAAGCTATTAATATATTGCACCGTTACAACCCTCCCACCCCTATATATAATGTAATCAGGAATCTAAATTCGCATGAAATAAGGTTTAACTATGTTAGCTAATGATAATTACCCAAATATCGTTGCATATAAATTCTGTGCAGCAGGCTGATGATTTTGAACTGTTTGCTAAACTCAGTTATTGATAACGACCTGTAATTATATGTAGTTTACTAATTATGTTTATTTTAATACAATTTAACAAAATGTCTTCTATAATTAATGTTTTAAATAGCTTTATATAACAGAGTAGGCAGAAAGAACCTTATGTCAAAGTCAAATAGTTCTATTGAAAGTAAAAGGTTAGAATGAGGTCGTCATGGCCCAGGGACTCGAGGGTGTGACTGTAACGCGGGTTCGATCCCCACTCGAGGGATTGAGTATTTATTAAGCGAGGCTTTTTTCCTAATCAATTAATTTACAAAATCATACTTAATTATTAGCGACAATGATACCTTTGAAACAGACTGGAGCGAGCATTTCATTCCCAAGGCGTCCTATCATTTATAAAATAATTAATTTGGTAAACCTTTATCAAACGTCTTTTACCAACATTTTAAAATTGTGATGTAAAACATTCTCGGGCGTTTTCTGACAAAATACTCCGTTCTCCGCTTTCCGTCCCAATTTGATTCCCCCGCGTGGAGTTCGAACATATAACTATCGCATTTACAACCAGATGCTTTCCCCACTACGCGACTATGGCTTCACACTATATTTAGTAATACAGTTAAATTTAAATCTTCACAATCCTCTTACTTGTATAGAAAATACGCAGGTATATTTAATCCAATAGCAAAAATCATCAATATTTGTTTTATAAAACATCAAAAGTTATGTTTTCAATTACTTTGCATGTTACTGACCTGTTTGGTCGACGTTTCAACATGCATCGGATTCTAGATGAAATTTGTTTGTAAAAATCATATTGCCATTCGGCTTAACGGTTCGTAGTTTGCTTTAAATATTTTAAAATAAAATAAAATCTTTCGTTCACCAATTTTAAGTAATATGTTGAGTTCCGTCACTCAACACATAAAATTATACTCATATACATACATAGCTGCACGCTTTATCCCTAGCGGGGTAGTCAGAGAGAACGGAGCGCCAAACGCTACGGTCTCTACATACCTCTTTCGCCTCGTCCACTGTCATCAACCTCTTCATACATGCCCTCCGTGGGATCCTCATGCTTTTTACGTGAGCTTTCTCCAGTATTTTTTACAAAATTATAATAATTTATAAAAAAATATTTCTGTTCTGTTCTACACGATATACTTTTATTAAATTAGTGAATCAAATTTTACATTTAAAAATATAAAAAAAACCACTCTTCCGAAGGCGGGACAAGGGTCCAAGCCTTCGGTGGCTAGGACTCCAGAGAGAGGAACCTCCTCACAATACGCGCCGTCTCAAGTAATACTGCCTTCTGTATCCGGTTCTTGATCCAACTGTTCTGTTCTTATTATTATTATATGGTTCTTTTTATTATGGCATTCAGAGCGTGCCAGTTGAGCACCAAATCACTTCGCCGGTAAAAAATATTTCAGTGCCGTTACTATTACTAATGTATGAACATAGTCCGTATCTACGTGTTACAAGAGCACTTAACGTCACATTGATACCATTAATCACCGCAGACGTAGCACATACTCGTAGCTCAACTGCCATCAATACCGTCTACAATTACATTTTGAATATACAATGGTGGGTATTACTAATATATGTACAAGCTTGTGTTGACTCAGCACCATTTCATTGGTGAAACAATGAAAAGATAAGGTTAATAAATTTTAATGAAGATATCTTTTATGTGCTCTTTTCAACTTGCCATCGGGGGAATGAATTATTTTCATTTCTTCATTCTAATAATAAGACAAAACACAGCGTTAAACGCTGTTCAACACACAATGGTTTAAAAATTAAACGGAATGAGTGGAACACAGTGTTAGCACTTGGTTCTGTACAAATCCTGTAAAATCAAAGAGGTGACGTGGGAATCTAGTGTTAAGACACTCTATTCTCCACTTTGCGCCGAATTCCGGAGGCATTGCGTGTTGAGTGGCGGAACTCAAATATTAAATATTTCATTTTCTCGAGTGGGTGAACCCAAAAACTGTCGTTTAGAGTCTAGAATTTGGCGGAAAATGGGGAACGTGTCTTAAGACTAGGTTCCTTCTACCTACCCTGCTGTGTGCGGGATACAGCGTGAAACTAAAAAAGTTCTGATGGCGCCATAATATTATAGTGAAGCAAAATTAAACTGCCGTTGTATAATACCTTTGTATGAAGGTATATTATAGAAGACTTGTGACAAAGGCTGGAGCTCCTATTATTCATAGCCTCCAGCGTCAGCGCTATGTTGTGGATATCGCAAGGTTTGTGCGACACGAGCAAATCTTGACATATTGCTGTTAGATATCTTGTGTTTACGGTTTCGAAAGATTTAGCTTTTCTAACATTAGAATATAATATATCTAATGTTATCTTCAAATATCGTTAACACTCTCTGCCTCACTCTCTGCCTCACTCTCTGCGACTATGCTAAGAGTAAGCTTAATTATTTTTTCTCAAAAGAAAAAAAACGAAATACTTTTATTGTCACTCGTTTCTCCGTCTGTTTGTCTCCAAAAACCTTTTTCGCCAGAACTCGTGGCTCCATGATAATTAATATACTTTATTAAATCAAATGACGCTTTTCAACAACTTTTAATCAAATTTCATGTAATGCTACCTTTAAAGTTAAAATATATAAATGAATATCTTATGAAAGGGTAGGCTTTATTATCAAGATAAAACTTTCGAATACTGTTACAACGTTAAGAACTTTCACAGTCCTGCTATAGGTAAAATTGCTTGACTTTTGAGATGAGATCTTAATTGTATTTAGAAACTCAAGAAATGTTCTATTTACTAAGCACTTACAAATCAACAAGTTGGCATCTTAAAGAAATGACTGGACCCCTTCTAAGAAGATATGTAAATATAAAATGTCAATATATTCCTTTTGTTCGTTTTCAAAGAAATATCCCAATGAAATAAAGATTTATAACTGAACTAAAATCGTATTGGATGCCCTCGTGGACTGACTGTAAAAAGTGGATACGAATTCGATCCATATTTGGAAGAATGATTATTTTCTTTGCCTAACAAATCAAATTGGTAAATCTATTTCAAGTAAAATAACCATAATGGCATGGTATGGACCAAAATGGATAACCTTCATCGAATTCGTATTCTATTATTTATCTGGCGTTCAGTGACTTTCCAGAGAAAGGAATTTCTTTAATTAATTAGTTTTGTTCGGATCATTTCCCGAGAAGACGTCGGCCGCAGCCTATTAGTGCCTCCAACGCTACTAGATTTAAAGTTTCAGCATTTCACGATTTTATTCAGTCAAAAGATTTAATTAACACTCTACTTCTTTCAACTTTGTAGGTTTCCCGATCTCGAAATGTGATTTAAAAGTAGTTTTACTTATATATTTTGATATTTTATGAAGCTTTGCTTATTTTTACTGTAACTGATTGAAAATATTGAACATATAATGTAAAACATATCTGTGTTTTAACTTTTTTGTTACAAATTTTAAGTTAATCTAAAGTGATAAAAAAAAGATAGTAAGTGGGAGTCAATATTATGTTTTCCAACTGTTAGCTTATATTTTGGATCTACTTTACTGCTGTCAGGCGAACTTTTATATTTATAGTAGCGTCATGCTTCGACTGCCAACAATATAATTAGGATCTGGTAAAGCAATGAATCTCTAAATATTACTTATTTATAGAAAAAACATATTTTTTAAAGTAAATATAATAAATAATCACCGATTATTGAGGCGTAGCGCAGGGGCACAAGGGTAGGGTGTAACTATAAACGCGACGGTTATGGATTGACTTCCGCCAATCAACACACAATTCCTCCAAAAATTCTCACTCTCATACTCAACACTCAAGACTCGGTTCCCTCTAAAAAAAATCACCGATCACCATTATAATATAATTTACGTTTAAAATAATGCTTAACTTGAGAGTTTTTGTGTCTGTCTGTAAAAAGTGGTTTTTTCATCATTAACAAGTAGTTATAGTGATGCAAAACATCCCTAAAAAAGAAACTCGATAAACTCTAATGTCCTTAAGTGCAATTTACATTTGCGATTTCCACTTTCTTCTTATTTTTCTAGGATACGACTTTTTCACAGAATTGCAATGATTTTAAAACGTAGAAATACTGTAACGTAAAGAAAATGTGCAATCGTTTAATATTTATTAAACTTTTAAATAAAATCATTTTGATTAATTATTGTATAATGTCGCAAAATGGCCATTTGTGGCAGTGCGGTTAGCTTGACAGGTAGTGGGTACGATTCCCACTCGAGAAAATGAAATATTTAATATTTTCATGTTTTCGGTCTGGTACCAAAGGAAAACGTGGCTTTGAGTTCCACCACTCAACACGCTCCAAAAAATAGGTTCCCTTTGCTTATATGATAAATATATATACGCCTTAATATATTATTATTAATATTTATAAATAAAAAAAAATCGTCGTATTTATTTAAATCAATTGTATAAATTTCTGAATACATACGTAAAAGAAATAACTACACATCTTAGAGAAGTGCCCATCGTCGGTTAGCAATAACACTTTGTAAGTAACCCAAATGTAAATGTTAAACATGAACAGTTATGGAACCTTTTGCTTTTGTATTACCTAAATAGGTACTTCCCTCGATATATGCTCTACTTAAAGTCCATTTTAGGTAAAATAATGAAATAAACATCTATTATTTAAGATATGGTGAATTAATTTTAATTATAACTATTAGGCAATAAATTTCAAGTCATTTTTTTATATATATTTTAAGGTTCACGCTGTATCTCGCACATAACAGGGTAGGTAGAGGGAACATGGGAACCTAGTGTGGAACACTTCGTTCCCCACTTTTCGTCGAACTCTAAGACATTGCGTTTGCTATAAATAAGTCTAAAGATAAAACTTCCGATTCCTCACTTTCATCAATGTAATTGTATTCAATATAATCTGACTGGCACTATAAATGAAAATAAAAAATAAATTAATTTGCGTTGCATCCCTCATATAGGAACATAGAAGGAACCTAGCGTTAAGACATGTCGTTTCCCACATTCTGCTATATTTTCGAAACATTGTGCATTGAGTATACGAAATCAAAATACTTTATTCCTCCGAGTCGACCCCTAAACCGTCGTTTAGCCAGACTCCGTGCCGCTACACCACTACTACCTATACTAAATATATATAAAAAAATATATAAAAGATAAAAATATACGTTCAACATACAATTCTTTGTACAGGAAAAGCATATATGTAATAAACTTTTAGTTACAGCTTTTTCGTTCTAAAAAATAGAAGTATTGTGGTTTGAACAACAACATAACTACTATGAAACTGTTACATATAAACATATACGAAATTCATGCTTTGTTTTAAATATCCTTTTGTTCCTAGAGTTCGTAGCAAGTTGCTATAGCACTTATATGGTGAAGTGGTTTTGAAAGAAAGTATTTACTTGTTATTATTAGTTACTCTACTAGTTTATATTAGTTTCTGCCTTTTTTTTAGTTTCTCTCTGTATCCCGCATATTGCAAGGTGGGCAGATAGACCCTAGTGTTGATACACTCCGGTCTCCACTTTCCGCCGAATTCTGGAGGCAATGCAAGTTGAGTGCACCATCCGTCGTGCTTACAGTCACACATTTCATTCTATATTCTTCAGAAAGTTCAAATAAAAAAGGTATATAAAGTATACTCGCATCATCGAACATTGCTTGTAACATTCTTATCTTAGAATCTTTCTTATCTATTTTAGAACTAAATACTAAAACTAAATAAGAAATAGAAGAATATTTTCAAAAAACACAATTAATAGTATATCAGACGCTATTAAAGAAAGAACAGTCGTAAATAATTTCCACTGAATCAGAAGCGTAGTCCATTCATTTCATTGAAATAAATCACCTCTTCTCACATCTATTTGTTCCGACATAAACCTAGACTCTTGATAAAGTATCTAAAGAGGGTCCCAATAAATAAAAATCCTAATGGAATCTCGTCGGGAAACTTTGTGAGGACCACAAATCTTCAGTTGAAACTTGCTGTAAGTATTCTCACTTTTTTCTAAACTTTATTATTTTATTTAAATATTCATTTTGAAATGTAGAAGTACCTACTTGAACTGACACCTCTTTAATATATTCTAAGTCTTCAAGGCATTTAAAAGCTGCAAGTTTACACAAGTAGTTCATTTTTATGAGGAATTTTATCCTTTTTATAGATTCAAGTGTGCAATACAATAAAAATGAATTTTGCACTGGAGAAAACAAGAGAAATTTCTCGGTAAACTAAGTAACCGTTTCGTGTTGAGTGGCGGAACTCAACGCCGCCCTTTGCCTCGACACCAGAGCGAAAAAATATAAATTTAAGTATATTTTCCTTACTCGAGTGGGGATCGAACCCACAACCAGTCACGACTGGCCTCTTGAACAATAATAGTTAGCAATTTTAAAAAAGATTCTTTAAAAATCAAAATACAAAAAGTTTCATACAGAAAGTTCCGTCGAGTGTCGCCGTGACAAGAACAAACTAAAGTGTGACCCAAGAATCACTTGAGAGTTTATTTTTCTCTGAAAATACTAAAATGAAGCTTCGAGGTTAAAAGTAACAATGAACGTCTTGCGGAGATTAATTTTCTTTTAACGTAAATATATGACGTTTTCGTGGTGATTGTTTTAATTAATATAACAAACGATTACTATTTTATAATACATATAATAAATATAATAGTAATTATAAAAAGTTTCAAAATAATTCATGCATTCATTCAAATAAAAAAAATAAGTTATTAAACAAAGGACTAGATAAAATAATTTATTTATTAATTTTTACTCCGGTGATTATTTCCATAAAATTTTCTATTTATAACATATTGATTTAATTTTTTTTTTATTTTTTATTCATATCATACTTATCATATTTAAATACGTAAAAATCATTCAATAACTTGAAATATTATGAAATATTCTTAAAACAAACTCTAAATTAAATAAGCGTAAAAGTATAAAAATAACATAAGATTCAAAGCGTGTTCCAGCATGGTCGTAAGCAGGATATTCTCTCTCGGGACTACTCAATAGAAGACTTACCCCCTACTCCCGCTCTTCACAATGACAATGTCGTCTAACCTCCGATATTGGATGCTGGACTCTTTCAACTATCGGTGAACGTGATTAGATTTTAAATATTTTTAGAAGAATTTTCATTGCTCATGATATGGCTATTACTTTTAAAGATTTTTCATCTTAGTGCTTTAAATAGCACGTATATAAGTACCTACTGTTTGTGCGATAATTTTAAAAATGAAAATTCATCGTTTCTTATTTTGGTTCTTTTCAACATTTTTTAGGAAAACATTTTTTTTTCAACACAACAACAACAACATTTTTTTTTCAAAAAAGAAACCCTGTAAGATCACTTTGTTGTCCATCTATCCGTCTGTCAGCACCATTTTTCTCGAGATAGGTATCATTAATATCAAACATTCAAATGTACGATTTCTTGCGGCACATGAAAAATCAAGCTTCCAAATCAACGCAATCAAAAGATACGAGCATTTATATAATATCCAATTTGCTGCATTTTGTATGAAATTGATAAATTGATGAAATAAGGTACATCCCCTGGTCTTTAAGTTATGAAAATTTCCACGACGTAAGAACTTACAATACTCGTATAAAGGAATATTTATAGTGCATACCGTGCATTCTCGCCAACTTAAGTTTGTCAACTTTAAATAACTTTTAAACTTGTTAAATTTAAGTTCTCGTTGACCTACAATCCTGAAATTAAGCCTCGGTGGGCGAATCCGAATCAAACTTAACTGTATTTTAATTGTAAATGACGAAAAATATTATAGTAAATGCAAAAATTACAAAAAATAATATACATTATTATACAAACTGCGAGACTAAAACAATAATGATACAAGTAAAATATACAATGTTTTTAACGCAGGAATATTATTTACATAAGAGTTGATATGCCTACATAGAGAAATATTTATTTACGTTTATATTTCCATTTCTTCGTTCTGGTGTCGAGGCAACGCGGCGTTGAGTTCTGCCACTCAACACACAATGCCTCCAGAATTCGGCAGAAAGTGGGGAACGGACTGTCTTAACACTAGATTCCCTCTGCCTACCCTGCGCTGCGGGAAACAGCGTGAAGCTGATTTTGACATACTTACAGTACAATAAGTACTATCTCATACGAAATTTAAACAGTAACGTTTCATATTTAAGCTGTAAACATATTTCTTATTTATTTTATAAAAAACAGAAGTAAAATAAACAAGAATTGTGAGCTCATTCTGTATTTAAAGAAATTAAGAACTGACCTAAATGTGAATTCGAAACGAGCTCGCAGCGGTCGTTTGTTAACAACTTTAACATCCTGCTAAAATTTGTCTAAAGAATTACGTGCAAGCTTGGCAAGCACCCGAGACGTGCACTCTGACCTCTTCTCTTTGATTCTATATGCTTTGCATGATTTTCATAATAATATAAACTTTCATATCTGTTGACACAAATATACAATTACTAGTGGCATGCTCGCGGTTTCACCCGCGTGAACTATGTTATTATTATTATTTTTTCTATATCTACGTCCTAGTGACGTCTATGCAAAATTTGAGACTCCTAGCATTTGTAGTAACGAAGTTTCATACAAACTTTCGACCCCAAAAACAACCCCTTAGAAGTCGAATATTGCAAATTCCCGTCTTAGCGAGCACCTGCGTCCTATAAGTAACTCCTATGCAAAATTTGAGATTCCTAGCACTTGTAGTTTCTGAGATTTCGTGATGAGTGAGTGACCTTACGATTTTATATATATAGATAGACTAGCGGCCCGCTCGCGGTTTCACCCGCGTGAACTATGTTATTATT
>JAEBDU010012826.1:0-18576 GCA_016802625.1 Heliconius numata
TTTTTTTTTGTTTGAAAGGTGAAGCTTCCCGAATGGTCCCATTTTTTTTTGGTCCATGTCTGACAATGCCATCTATGAGATAATCACATAAGTCTTAAATTTGCATTAGGTATGTGCGCGACAAATAGACGAATAACTCAATGTCGCGCCAACCGATTTTGATGATCCTTTTTTTATTTGAAAGGATACACTTCAAGGATAATTTGGTGAAAGTTTGGTTAGGTTCCGATTATGGCATCCGGTGAAAATTTAGAAAGTTTGTTTTTTTTTGGTAAAAAATTGATTATACTGTAATAGTTACAAGCAAAAACTTTTTAAATTGATGTCAGAGGTGAGATTCCTGATCGTTGCATTTCTTTTCAACCAACCTCAAAAAAGAGGATGTTTTCATTTTCAACCAACTTCAAAAAAGGGAGATTCTCAATTCGCCCGAATACTTTTTATGTATGTTCTTGTCAATATACCAAAATGTAACTTTGTACAAAAATAATACCTAATTAAATAAAGTTTTACACAGGACAACCACAACCACTCGTTGACAACCACTACCACCACCATCACCACTCGTTTAAGAAGCATCATTTTAAGATCTACCCATCACTTAAAATCGTAAAATAAATTTATTTTTAACAAAAAGAAACCGACTTCTAACAACGAACTAAAAAGTGAAAAATAATTACACAAAGATTTTATAATTTTGAAGTCGGTGCCAATTAAAACAAACAGTCTTAGTAATTAGATATTGTAGTAAGGGTGTTGTAGCATTAGCTTGACACCGACTTCAAAATTATAAAATCTTTATATAGTTATTTTTCACTTTTTAGTTCGTTGTTAGAAGTCGGTTTTTCTTTTTGTTAAAAATGAATTTATTATACAATTATTTTACTGAATTGGCTGAATGAGTGATCACATGAACGAACGCAACGAACGCAGTGTAGATAACATATACAATAAAATTTAAATAAACTATAAAATTTCAAATTTTATGTTATTGAGGGGTGGTGTATAACATAAAGCTAATACTTTTACCAAGACAAATTAGGAAATAAGTGGACCAGTCACCTGACTGCTCTACGGTAGCTAATTCATAACTGCTAACGATAGGTTCTTAATATACAAAAAGAACTGAATCAACAAAAAATTGAGATAAGAAAAAGCGGTGAAAATGTAACGGAGCAAATATCACTTAATTTAAACAAAATCCTTGATGAGAAATTCGCGATTTGGGAAGAAAAATACCAAGTCTTGAATGCAAGAGTGGAAAACCAAGAAAGAAGAATTCAATTTATAGAAAGACAAGCACGGCAAAGGAATATTGTCTTCTTTGGTATAGAGGAGAAGGAAACATCATATGTCAACTTAGAAAACAACTTAATTAAATTTATAAGCGATTATCTCTCCACAAATTTAGAAAACAGAGACCTTGAAGCGATAAAAAGAGTGGGAAGAAAAGGAGACAAGCCGCGCCCATTGATTGCAACTTTCTCAACTCTCGGCATAAAAATTAATATTTTTAAACAGAAAAGGCTTTTGAAAAATACTTCGTTTTATATAAATGACGACTATCCAAAACATATACTAGAAAAAAGGAGGGAACTAAACAATCAAGCAATTCAAGAACGCGAAAAAGGCAATAGAGCAGTAATAAAATACGATAAATTAATTATACTCAAACCAAACAATAAAAGGTCACGTTCAAATTCAGCTGAACCTATACCTCAAAAATTAAGTGATACCAGTAATAATACAAAACCTTTAAAGAAGAACAAAATACAACAAGGCCATCAGTCTAACGCAGTAGCACGCAGATCAAACAGTATCTCGGAAGGAGTTCTAAAACCAGGAATTCTGAACTTCCTAGTTAACAAAAATGTCAACAACATACACAAACAAGATAACGATAGCCACAATAAACATAACCTATAGCAACCAATGCCCTCCTCACATACGGATACAAAACCTAAAAGAATATATTTAAAAAACAAAAATCATCTTCCAAGACGGCTGGTCACCGAGGAAGATAAAGACCAAAACCCTCCAAATACTCCAAAACAAAAAATGAAAAATCCCAAAAATAAAAATAATTATTTAAAAATTGCAACATACAACGTCAGAACACTCTCTAACACTGAAAAGTACATGGAACTCATGCATGCTATACGGAACGTAAACATAGACATACTTGGCCTAGCGGAAATAAGAAGAACAGGATGCAAAATAGAAGAATACAATACACATGTACTATGTTATATAGGGGAAACACCGGGTCAATATGGGGTAGGATTTCTCATCAGAAAAGAATATAAGAAAAACATCATTAACTTTTGCGGCCTATCGGAAAGGGTCGCACTCATTCAGCTGAAGTTCGGGGATACAAATCTATCAATTATTCAAGTTCACGCACCGACCGCAGACTCAGATGACGAAGACTTAGAAAAATTCTATCATACGCTACAAGAAGGTCACAGTTTACTAAAAAGTCACGACAACATTATGGTAATAGGTGATTTCAATGCCAAAATAGGAATGCCGAAAAGAAACGAAAGCCTTATCATGGGTAAATTCGGATACGGAAAAAGAAATAAAAGAGGAGAAAGGCTAATACAATATGCTCTTGAATATAAACTATCCATCATGAACACTCATTTTAAAAAGAAAGACAATCGGAAATGGACATGGATTTCGCCAGATGAAAAAACAAAAAATGAACTAGATTTTATTACATCTAATAACCCTCAGAATATTGCAAACATAGAGGTTCTAAGCAATGTAGATTTCCCATCAGACCATAGAATAGTTAGAGCAACATTAAACTTAAAAAGTCCGAAAAAGTGTAGAAGAAACTATCGAAATTCAATGTCGTCACTGAAATCACAAGAAGAAATAAAAGTATACCTACACAAATTAGAATCGAACATTACAGACCTAGCCAACTTCGACGAAAATGACATACAAAAAACCTACAATAAATTCGAACTATACTTAAGAAACAGCTTAAAATCAGATAATGACGACAAGAAAAACGAACATACTTGCTATTTCTTCAGTGAAACAACTAAAGCTTTGATCCAACGGCGCACTGAACTTATAAAAACTAAAAACAAATCACGCAAGATGAAAAAAGAGTTATCAAACCTTTACAAACAAGCCAACAAGTCAATAAGAAACGATTACAAGCAGCACAGGCAGAGGACAATAGAAAATAGCATAACACGCTATAGAAGCGCAAAAAGAGCCTAAAGCAACTAATTACTCATACAGACTGGATTAAGGGCTTTAAGAACGAACAAAAAGAAACAAGATCAAGAAAAGACTTAATATCCTGCGCCACAAAATTTTACAGAGCTCTATATTCGCATGAGCCACAAAACATAACCACGCTTACAGAATTACACTCAAATAGCTTACAAACCAACATCGAAGAAACGACTATTATAACGGAACAAGATGTCTTAGATAACATTAAAAAGTTGAAACGAGAGAAGAGCCCAGGACCCGATGGCTTAAAGAATGATGTATTAATTGAAGGAGCCAAATTCCTCACCGGACCGCTCACTTGCATATTTAACTTGGTACTAAAAACAGGCATGATACCGGAGCAATGGCTGAATTCAGACATAATACTAATATACAAAAAAGGGGACCCTCTGGAAATCACTAACTACCGCCCGATTAGCCTACTATCAAGTGTGTACAAGTTATTTACATCTACAATTCTAAGCAAAATTAGCTCAATAATTGACAGAAAGCAACCGGTAGAACAAGCAGGATTCCGCCCTGGATTCTCGACTATAGATCATATCCATACGCTGGAACAAATAATGGAGAAACACTTAGAATTTAACAAGAATTTGTATATAGGTTTCATCGATTATACAAAAGCCTTTGACAGTCTCTATCATAGCTCTATCTGGCAAGCTTTACACAACTGTAATATAGACCTAAGAATAATAAAAACTATAAAAAACATCTACCTGAATAGCGTGAGCAGAGTAAAACTAGAAACTCGAGGCGAGAAGATCAGAATAGCTCGAGGTGTAAGGCAGGGCGACCCATTATCTCCAAAACTGTTCATAGCTGTTCTGCAGGACGTCTTTTCTAAACTGAACTGGGCATCTGACGGCATCCCTATCAGTAACGAACGCCTCACCCATTTGAGATTTGCTGACGACATCGCAATCTTCGCTGAGACTCCCAGGAAACTAGAAAATATGATATCACAACTAAACAAAGAGAGCAAACTAGTGGGATTGAGTATGAACCTCAGCAAAACAAAAATAATGGCTAATGGATCAAAAAGTAAAATATCGCTAGAAGGGGTCGAACTGGAGTACGTAGAGCGGTATTTATACTTAGGAAAGCAAGTGTCATTTCTTAAAACAAATAACGAAGACGAGGTCAACAGAAGAATCACGTGCACCTGGAACAAGTACTGGGCTCATAAGGAAATACTAAAAGGCAACTATGAATTAAATATGAAAAAAATCATCATGGACACTTGTATTCTCCCCTGCTTGACCTATGGCTCCCAAACGTGGACAGTAACAAACACAATAAAGAATAAGATAAAAACCTGCCAGCGAGCAATGGAAAGAAGCATGTTACACCTAAGAAAAATCCAAAAGGTCAAAAGCGAAGAAATAAGAAAAAAGACAAAAGTGACCGATGCACTGTACAAAACACTAAAACTAAAATGGGGCTGGGCTGACCATGTCGCGAGATCCACTGACCAGAGATGGACTCTCAAAACCACTAAATGGATCGGCCCACAAGGAAAAAGAAAAGTGGGCAGGCCACAAAAACGATGGGCAGATGACATAGTGTCCATTGCAGGGAAAAACTGGATAAGACTAGCACAGGATAGAAAAACATGGAGAAAAATGGAGGAGGCCTATACTCACCAAGAGGTTCCTATAATTTAAGCTTATATATAATTAAAATAAATAAAAGTTTAAAAAAAAATAATAATAAATAAATAAATAAATAAATAAATAAATTAAAAAAAAAACATATATATATATTAAAAAAAGAAATACATGTATATATATAAAGAAAAAGAAAAAAGAAACTAATAAATAAATAAATAAATAATAATAACATGTGAAAATTGTATTTCTAATTTAATATGTATGTAGTAAATTTTACTGTAAACTTTATTTATTTTTGTAAGATGTTTTTTTTTTTTTTTTTTTTAAAATTTTTAAATTTTTTTTTTTTTAGAAAAATAAAATTTTTTAAAAAAAAAAAAAAAAAAAAAAAGATTTAAAAAAAAAAAAAAAAAAAACGATAGGTTCAGATTTGAAAGTATCTGCAGTCAAGTGACTGTGATTTGAATATTGTTATGTTTAACATTCTCTATTTCACCTCTCATAAATATACCAGCCTGCAAGCCTAAAATATCTATGTCATTAAAATTAAAATTATATAATTGGTGCCCTAACACCAGCATTAAAAATGTTAACGGAAGCTTGTCAGAATCCAATAGTGAGAACTACATTATATTATTGTAAAATATTCACCATGTTTTCTTTATCATTTCTGTGTTCATATCATCATCATCTGGCTACTAACATCCTCTGTTCTATCAGCAAAATGGCTATCCGCTTCGTTGTCTTATATTAATCTTAATGAGAAGAATCTTCTACACTGTTTTGTATCAATTGGTTTGAAATAATAATGTTGAAACCATCATCAAGATGTAGTACATATTTAGTATTTGTTAACCCAATGAGGAATGCATCAATTTGGCGTTGTGCCACTTGACATACAATCTTACGTACTTCCTTTCCTTTCACGCACCACGCAACTATGGAATGGCCTACTTGTGGCAGTGTTTTCAGGTCGATATGACATAGGTACCTTCAAAAAGCGCATCTATCTCCACTTTAAAGACCAACAACGCACCTGTAGCTCCTCTGGTGTTACACGGAGTTGTGGGCGGCGGTGATCACTGACCATGAGGTGACCCGACTCGTACGCTCGTTTGCCTTGTCTTTTTCTTTAAAAAAATCTATAAGATTTCAGTGGAAAGTGAAGAAAGGAGCGACTTGCTACTTAGGTTATGTCTGTTTAATGTAAAGTATTAACATGAAAAAACTCAAATAAAATGTTTTTTTTCTGTATTTTAATAAGTTTTAAATTATTTTTTCAATAATATTGACTGACTGCTAATTGAGCCAATAATAGAAAAGATATATGCTTAAGATCTATCTTATTTCTAAAAGGAACAAAAAATTATACTGTAGAACGAATATCTTCAAATTATTTATTACACCGTTAATAAAATAAACTCAGTCCTGATTATTTTAACACTAGAGCCATATACATTTATGATATAAAAAATGGATGTACTGATCTACATTTTTGAGCAACAAATCTGAATGAGATGAAGAGATTGCTATTAAATCTTCGTTATGTTATAAGACTCGTAAGCTTCTCTTCACGTACACTATATTATATAAATACTATCATAGAATACAAAATTTAGACTAAGATGCAAATAAATTTATTTTTAACAAAAAGAAAAAGCGACTTCTAACAATGAACTAAAAAGTGAAAAATAATTTGACAAACATTTTATAATTTTGAAGTCGGCGCCAAGTAAAACAAACAGGCTTAGTAATTTGATATTGTAGTAAGGTTGTTGTAGCATTAGCTTGACACCGACTTCAAAATTCTAAAATCTAAATGCTTCTTAAACGAGTGGTGATGGTTGTGGTAGTGGTTGTCAACGAGTGGTTGTGGTTGTCCTATGTAAAACTTCATTTAATTAGGTATTATTTTTGTGCAGAGTAACATTTTGGTATATTGACAAGAACATACATAAAAAGTATTCGGGCGAATTCGGAATCTCCCTTTTTCAAAGTTGGTTGAAAATGAAAACATCCTCTTTTTTGAGGTTGGTTGAAAAGAAATGTAACGATCAGAAATCTCACTTCTGACATCAATTTAAAAAGTTTTTGCTTGTAACTATTACAGTAAAATCGATTTTTACCAAAAAAAAAACAAACTTTCTCAATTTTGACCGGATCTCATAATCGGAACCTAACCAAACATTCACCAAATTATCCTTGAATTGTATCCTTTCAAATAAAAAAAGAATCATCAAAATCGGTTGGTGCATTAAGTTATTCGTCTATTTGTCGCGAACATACCTAATGCAAATTTAAGACTTATGTGATTTTCTCATAGATACCATTGTCAGACATGGACTAAAAAAAATGGGACCATTCGGGAAGCTTCACCTTTCTAATAAAAAAAAAATATTAAAATCGGTTCACCCAGTCAAAAGTTATGAGGTAACAAACATAAAAAAAAATACAGTCCAATTGACAACCTCCTTTTCTTACAGAAGTCGATTAATAAATTAATTTTTAACAAAAAAAAACCGACTTCTAACAACGAACTAAAAAGTGAAAAATAATTATACAAAGATTTTATCATTTTGAAGTCGGTGCCAAGTAAAACAAACAGGCTTAGTAATTAGATATTGTAGTAAAGGTGTTGTAGCATTAGCTTGCAAACACTTATTACAGAAAAATGTACGCAGTTTTAGTATTCGAAAACGATCTTTTCTCCGCTTGTTTGTTCTCATGGGCACCTTCGCCCAATATAGTGTACGTATTGGATTAATGTATCAGTGTTGACTACATTAAAATTCTCCAGGTGATCATTTTCCATATGAGAGAAATAAGATAAGGCTTTTATTCGAAACACTCAAGAAGAAGAATTGCTAAATAAGAAGAATTATCGTTTGATGAGCAGGTACGTGTTACGACCTCACCTAAGTGAAATTTAGGATCGAGTGTAATTTTTGTTGTACGTCTTGTAAATAAAATAAAAATGTGCTTAATGTAATTCAAGTAGGATAGCTCATATCTACTGATTCGATATAATTTAACTTGTGTTAAGACTGTGCCTTATCGTCAGCTTAAATTTTCATAATCCGTCGAAATTAAATTTCCATAAATATTTTTATTTTTTCCCCTAACTTGTTGTAGCAAAATGTATCACATACTTTTTTTTGGACATGAACAAAACACGGTCTCTACAGGGTTAAACTTTATGTAAATATAGCATCGAAAAGAAGAATAGCCGATTTACACAATGAAAAGTCTGTAAGGAAGACAATTCACCTTCCACTACAATTGTATATTAATATAAATTGTTTGTTCAAGTGTTCTTAAAAAAATATATGTTAAAAATATTTTTTTATATAAAAATTTAATTACAAAAAAATATATAGAGGCCACAGGCCGTGGCGCAGGGGCACAAAGTGTGACTGTAAACCGACTGGTTGTGGGTTCGATCCCCACTCGAGGAGATGAAATATTTATTTAAATTTATATTTCCATTTCTTCGCTCTGGTGTCGAAGCAAAAGCTTTTTCGCCATTCAACACGCAATACTTTCAGAATTCGGCGGAAAGTGGAGAACGGAATATCTTTTCACTAGGTTCCATACAGCGTGAAGCTAATAAAAATATACAATAAATCATATAATTATAACATATATACTTCTACATTTACATTTAAACATATATAATTCTTGTAATGTACGTTCTCTAAAAAAATTCTTATTAAAATTCTTATCTTTATAAGCTTTTTACACTTGTTCTTTCATTTCTATAAATAGAGTAGGAATGTATATAGTAAGTAAATCTGAAAAAAATAGATGAACCGACGTTAGAATGACTCACTCAATAAAATTTAACTTAATGGTGGTAATTTCATAAAGAAAGTCGTGGGTTTGTCCTGAGCTTGACATTATAATTTTTTTTTCAATAAATTCACAAAATAAGATTTTTTTTCTATTTATTAATTATATTTTCTCTTTATACTCAACACGCAATGCCTCCAGAATTAGGCAGAAAGTGGGGAACGGGGTGTCTTAACACTAGGTTGAATGAAAAATGAAGCTGATTTTTTTTCCTTTTAGTTGGCTGAAACTTAGTCGGGATGGATTGCTAGTTTTGGAGACTCAATATAAAGTAACCGCAACTCAAGCTCTTCATATAGTATAATACCAAAAAGTAATAATACCATCAATTCAATAAGAAAACAAAAAAAATAATGAAGCTTGCCAAACGGCACCCGAAACTTTTAAGCATAATAAAAAATCTTGATAGAATATCAGAGCTATTTTACATTAAATCACTTACTTACATACTTACCTAGAGACAAAATGGAGTGCCGAAAGCTGAGGTTTCTGCATACCTCTTTCATCTCGCCCATTGGCATCAAGGATTGACACCTCCCGAGGGTCCTTATGCTTTTTACGTAGCCTTCCTCCAGTATCTGGAATATTATATTAATAAAGGAGAATCGAGGTCTTCTCCGACCTCTCTTAGTGCTGCCAGCTAATGTAATAGATTGTACCATTGATTTTGAAAAGAGCAACTGTTGAGTTTCCTGCCGACTCTTCTCAGCAGAACTGCCTTCCGAACCGGTGGTAGCTTTTTGTTCATATGTTCATTCGACAATTCAAAAGTGCTTATAACAGTCTATTTGAATAAAGAATATTTTGAATTTTGAATTTGAATTCGAATTTGCTCAGTTATATCCTTCATAAATCTTTTTTTACATTTTTCCATCAACCATTCATACTGTTATACAGCGAATTTGTTTTGTGCTTAATAAAGTGAATAATTATTTTTATCCCACCACCACTACCAACCACATATCCCTGTCGCTCCTTCCTTCATACAATTTCTGAGGCTATACCGGCATACTACAACTTTCGCATTTCCAGATTCACGTATGGATAGAATCTCGATTCTCGAAAATTCTTTCTTGATATTCCTCTTTGAACAATCGACCTTGAAGCTATTAGTAGTATCTAGTGTCTTATGCCACAATTAGATTCCAGGTAAATAGGAAGAATATTTTTATAAGTATAAAGCATTTTGTGTTTGATTTCGGGTCATCTTTATTATGGCAGCCTATGAGTATTAGGTACTGTCTATGTGAAACGTTTTCTTTGTGTTTAAATGCCTATATAACACTAATCACGAATGTAACTTTCACACATAATAAAAAAAAAGTAAATCCGACTAGTAGTTCCGGAGATTTTAGAGCTGAAATAACAAACAAACTCTTCCGCATATATAAGTACAGACAAGCAAATTAAAACTCGAAAACGCGTAGGTAATTATGACCCAGGCCCCACGACGGGTTGAAATGGAAATATTTAAGATTTTTTATCACTATTATTATAACTAATATTTATTTAACATATTATTCAAAAATAAAATGTTTTTTCAAGTGATTTTACTGAATTTCATTATATTATATTGTAAATATTCACGTATATAAATACCAGGTGATGCATTTTTTAAATTATTATATTTCTGTACTTCTTTCAGTGTAAGTATTCCTATTTCTCTATTAGATATTTCTTATATAATTATTATAATCATAGATATATGTTACTTCAAATATAGATATAAATTAAAAGACTGAGATTATGAACCACATTATTACTAAATTACTTCTTTGTCGATATATAGTTTAGCTAATTGTAAGTTGTTCTTACAGCTATCAAGATGATTAGACTGGGGTTATTATTATGTATTTTTGCAAAGCTAGCGACGTCCTTAGAAGATCGTGTTATAAACATTGATCAAGGACCTGTACGCGGATACCGACCCAAGGGAGAAGATTATTTTGAATATTATGGTATACCATACGCTACCGCACCACCTGGAGAAAATAAATTTTCAGTAAGTAATGATAATCAATATTTACTGTTTCAAAAAATTAATTTAATCTAACATTCATCTAATCTTCATGTTTAATATCTGTTCGTACATATAAATTATGTAAATTATTTCACATTTTTTGGTCGTTCTGTTTTTGCAATATATGTGACTGTGAAACTGAAAAGGTTAAATTTTTAAAATTTGGAGTTATTAATAGTTTGTGAAACTACATAAAATTACTTATCTAAAGAAAAAAGATCTATAAGTACAACCATTATTTTTTTTTATAATTTTATTAATCGTAATCTGTGAAAACGTACAAATTGATAAAATTGTATAAGAAGTTTATGGTAGTGAAAAATATACTTGTGCTGCGAAGTTACAGAGTAATAGATTTCTAATTAGATTTCAAAGCTTTGATCAATTATAAGAAAATATGATTTAGATAACTAAATTAATCATCATTTCAATACCTCAAGCTATTGAAATGAAATAAAATATAAACAACTACAGCCTTTTAATATTTTATATTTTAATTTCAAAATGAACAATTAATTTATATTGCTCCTTAACTCGAATAAATGATTTTTTTAGAATAATATCACACAATCACAACTATACGAAATATTTTAGACAAGAAGCCATAGATATAAATTTCGATAAATAAGTTTAGTGTTTTAATTCTTTTTTTGCTAAAAAAATTTGGGGATTTGCTGAAGTATCAAAAATAGTAAAATTACTATTTATTATTTTTGATAGTTAACTAATTGCGAATATCTCGGCAATTAGAACTTCGAAAGTTGTACCTTTAGCCAGACACACATAAGATTCACATTTAAATACTATAAATTTTCTTCGTTTATGACTCTTATATTAATATTTTCAGGCACCTCTTCCAGCACCAAAATGGAATAAGACATTGGAAGCAGTTCAAAATTTCGTGGTATGTCCACAAGGAGAACGTACTCGAAATGGTAAAGTAGTAAACAAAAATCCTAAATACAAGACTCAAGAAGACTGCCTAATTGCCAACATATTTGTGCCTGACACAAATGAAACTAGCTTACCAGTATTAGTATTTTTCCACGGAGGAGCGTATCAGTTCACTTATGGTGCTATAAGATCACCAACTCATTTGCTAGAGAGTAAAAAACTCGTTATTGTAAATTTTAACTATCGTCTTGGACCACACGGTTTCCTGAGCCTGGGTACTAAAGACATACCCGGTAATGCAGCTATGAAGGATCAATTGGCTTTATTACGATGGGTTCAAAAAAATATTGCGAAGTTTGGTGGAAATCCCAATGATGTAACTATTGATGGATGGGATGCTGGAGGCGCATCTGTTGATCTTATGATGCTTTCGAAAGCAGCAAAAGGATTGTTTCATAAAGTAATCCCAGAAAGTGGAAATAGTGTTGCGCCAAGGAGTGTCCAAATTGATCCCCTGGCGAATGCAAAGAACTTTGCAAGCCAATTAGGTTTTGTTGATGTCAATGATATAGAAAGGTTACAATCTTTTTATAAAAATGCCTCATTTGACATGCTTTTTTCCATCGATTTCGACCACAGCACTGATAGTTCAACAGGATTTGGACCCTGTGTAGAAGCTGATGTTGGACAAGAACGTTTCCTCGATGATTATCCTATTAATATTTTAAAAAGTGGCAATTTCACAAAACTACCTATGCTGTATGGTATTACTCCTATGGAAGGCGTTTATCGTATAGATGATTTTAAGTCGTCGATTGATAAGATTAATAAAAATTTTACTCAATTTCTTCCTATGGATTTGAAATTCAAAGATAAAGAAGACCAAGAGGAAGTAGAAAAAAAAATTAAACAATTCTATTTTCACAATACGCCTGTGGATAAAAAAGATGCTTTAGAGTTTGTACAATACTATACAGACATTATATTTGCTGTGGGAGCAGCAAGGTGTGTAGAATTGCAAGTAGCTGCTGGCAACAAACAAGTATATTTATATCAATATGAATTTGTCGATAAAAATGAACCATATGTTAACTTTACACATACCCGCGGTGCCGGACATACCGCCGGAAATTATGCGCTCATGGATTCAGGAGATGAAAGTACTCTATCACCAGAGTACAAAAGTATGAAAAAAGTAATGAGAGATGTGTGGCTTAATTTTATTACAACTGGGTAAGTAGAGTATTAACATATTTTAAGTATCTTATTACTTTATTGCTTCTTTAGAAAATCTTTTTATTATGTTATTTAAATATAATAAAAATATATTATAAAATTATATCATTTTATAAAAAAATAAAGGGGTAAATATTTAAATATCAACATGTCTTTCCCACAGGACTTCAAATGATAATAGTGTCTAACAGAAGGCAAAATTGAAAATTAAAAGATTCACATTTTTAGAAAACGTATAAAAAATCGAACGTAGCGCGCTTTGAATCCGCGCCAGTAAACTAGTACTTGGCGCTTGGACAGTTTTTAACTTCCGCTACGTTTAAATTTTTATTATTTATATATTAGCTTAAGATTAAATAGATTTTTTTTTCAGAAACCCAGTACCACCTTGTTCTTCATCTTCATATCCAAAGTGGCCTGCAGTAAGCCAAGATAATCTTAATTATATGGTATTAAATAGTACTTTATCTGTAAAACCAGATTTCCACAAGGAAAGTTTACAATTCTGGCACAAAATTTACAAAAATCATTATAAACATCCCATTGCCGCTCAAAATAAAAATTAAACTTCGTATAAGATAATACCTCAAAATTCAACCTTGCATGTTTCATTGTAACTGTTAAAACCTAAAATAATAATCGTTTCAAACTTTGATAGTCTCATAACCATACAATGTTATGTACTTACATATTATATACAAATTAAATTGAAATAAATTTTATTGCTAAATATTCACTGTTTTCTTTATCATTACTTTCTGGCTACTAACATCCTCTGTTCTATCAGCAAAATAGCTATGCGCTTCGTTGTCAGACACTGCGTACAATGAGAGTTCCCTATACTATTTTGCATTCTTTTTTTCATAATTTCAGTTTTTTTTTTCATATAAATATTTTAGTTATCAATTTAATTAGAACAATAATAGAGAAGCTATAATGGGCTAGTAGTTATTTCTTATCTGTAAACGCATTAATCTAGCTTTGTGCCACTTGACATACATTCAAAATAAATCTAGAATAGGGAGAGAGAGATTGATGCTGTCAAACCATCGCTATGTTATAAGATTCGTATGCTTCTCTGCCCGTATATTATATATGAGTACTATGAAAAAATATAACATTTAGATAGTTCAAAGTGACAGTTATTATAGAGAGAGAGAGAGTCAATAGAGTAGTAGATTCGTTCGTCATTTTATAAAGCCTGAATGATTCTGTGCGCATACACCCAATACCGGTTAGTACTATCAGGGAATATGAAATTATTAGGTAACTATTATGCAAAAAATACCTAACTTCCGTTAAATTATAAAGCTCAGTTTTCTTTGTATCTTCTTGGGGGTAATATTAGAAATGACGTTGTCTATTGCACGAAGAATCAGCACGCTGAAGTGGAACTGGGCCGGCCACGTTTCCAGACGTACCGACGCGGCGACGGTCGATGGAGCCGATACGTGCTAGAGTGGAGACCGCGCCTAAGCAAGCGTAGTGTAGGACGCCCTTCAGCACGATGGACAGACGATTTAAAGAAGGTGGCTGGCACCAGATGGATGCGAGAAGCCCAAGACCAGAATGGTTAGCGCTTGATGAGGGAGGCCTACGTTCAGCAGTGCACGGCGATAGGTTGATAAAAAAAAATTGTTAGATACTTAACATGGTTATAACTACCTGCCAGATACCCCCAAATCCTGTACACGTATATTAGATTCGTCAGTGCTCGTAATTTATTAGAGTTTATGGGTGGCAGAACGTATGTCTTAGTAGGTCATGGCGCTTGGTATGTCTGTGGCTAAATATCGTAGAACTACTTATATTCTATTGTAAAATATAGAGTTCTCGCGTCTGAGTATCATTTTATTAATTTTAAAAATTACTTTACTTTTCGAACTATTTTCGAAACGAACGTTTTTTTTTTCTGTTTAAAAATTTTTCTTTCTGAAATTAACAGAACTATTGTTGAAAATTATCAGGAACTACTTTTATTCATCCCTATGAGTGCAGATCTCGCTCCGATTTTTATTTGCGAAAAAATGATCTGCCAAGGGAAGTTAGCAGATCATTTTTTTACATAACTTTTTCAGGGGTAAAAACGACAGAATTATTTATAAAACCTATCAGGAACTATAGAACTCAGGTGCATGCGAAGAGATCTCCATTTTTTTTTTGATCTGCTGGACAATGCTCTGCTAAGTTCACAGACATGCGCTTGGTCGATTTCCAAGAGGCGCGGGTTAAAATCTCGTTATTTTCAACTCTTTGTACGTTTTTTGCCCCCAGATCTACATAATCTTAACAAAGTTGAAATTTTGAAGATTAATAAACTTATAGATAGTTAAGACTGTATACGTTATTACTAACTTGAAAGTGGGGCCCTTTAAGAGGTAGCGCCAATTTCAAGTACACGCTCATCTACGTTTAAGTAGAAAGGCTCATATTTAAATATTGTCATCACTCTGTGACAACTTCATGAATCATGTCTGTCTACGTGGGATATATTTACGAGTATATGTATTTATTATATACATATATTCTACTATATGTATGTATATTGTTTATTAATACATAGAGTATTGTACTATATTACAAGTGTCTATGTAACAGTAGATTGTTTTGTACATATCTAAATACATTTATTATTTATTTACCCACCTTAAAATTATGACAGCTACTTTTCACCCTAAAGGTTGTCTGTAAGAGATGGCTACTTAGCCTTAATACTAACTTTTTGTACATTTGTTTTCTTTTTTGTTTTTTATTGTGTATTTCAACGTAAGTCAAATTAACGTCACCAATGGCGGGTTAAGATAGTTATGAAAGATATTAAGAAATATTGAGTAATTTTTAAAACTATAATATCTTATATATCTTACTAGCAGCTTGACATAAACGAATTTTCGTCCACAGATGTGTACTGTACAATCTGGTGGGAAAATAACTTATAGGTTCTGATGATACGGCGAATAAGGTGAACAAACTTAAAAATTAGGTTTGTGGCTAGTCGTGGCGCAGGGGCACGGGGGGCACTGTACTGTAACGTGACTAGTAGTGGTTTTGGTTTTCCCCACTCGAGGATAAATGAAAATTTATTTTCATTTTTTCGTTCTGGTGTCGAGGCAAAGCGCGGCGTTAATTTTCTCCTTTCATCACGCAATGCATTCAGAAATCGGAAAAAAAGCGGGAAACGGAGTGTCTTAACACTAGGTTCCCTCTACCTCTTCTGCTGGGTACTGGAACCTAGTGAGAGAACCACATAGCGATGTGCTGCAATAGCAGAGGGAACAACATAGTAATGGGCGGGATACTGCGTGAAGCTGATTTTGTTCGACAAATTTGCTAATTTCTATGACAGTTTTTTTAACCGACTTCCTTAAGAAAAGGAGGTTATCAATGCGACTGTATTTTTTTTTTTAATGTTTGTTACCTCATAACTTTTGACTGGGTGAACCGATTGTGGATTTTTTTTTTGTTTGAAAGGTGAAGCTTCCCGAATGGTCCCATTTTTTTTTGGTCCATGTCTGACAATGCCATCTATGAGATAATCACATAAGTCTTAAATTTGCATTAGGTATGTGCGCGACAAATAGACGAATAACTCAATGTCGCGCCAACCGATTTTGATGATCCTTTTTTTATTTGAAAGGATACACTTCAAGGATAATTTGGTGAAAGTTTGGTTAGGTTCCGATTATGGCATCCGGTGAAAATTTAGAAAGTTTGTTTTTTTTTGGTAAAAAATTGATTATACTGTAATAGTTACAAGCAAAAACTTTTTAAATTGATGTCAGAGGTGAGATTCCTGATCGTTGCATTTCTTTTCAACCAACCTCAAAAAAGAGGATGTTTTC
Organism: Heliconius numata; assembly: GCA_016802625.1. Lineage (NCBI taxonomy): Eukaryota > Metazoa > Arthropoda > Insecta > Lepidoptera > Nymphalidae > Heliconius > Heliconius numata. The sequence continues at coordinate 16,710 of JAEBDU010012826.1, forward strand.
ATTTTCAACCAACTTCAAAAAAGGGAGATTCTCAATTCGCCCGAATACTTTTTATGTATGTTCTTGTCAATATACCAAAATGTAACTTTGTACAAAAATAATACCTAATTAAATAAAGTTTTACACAGGACAACCACAACCACTCGTTGACAACCACTACCACCACCATCACCACTCGTTTAAGAAGCATCATTTTAAGATCTACCCATCACTTAAAATCGTAAAATAAATTTATTTTTAACAAAAAGAAACCGACTTCTAACAACGAACTAAAAAGTGAAAAATAATTACACAAAGATTTTATAATTTTGAAGTCGGTGCCAATTAAAACAAACAGTCTTAGTAATTAGATATTGTAGTAAGGGTGTTGTAGCATTAGCTTGACACCGACTTCAAAATTATAAAATCTTTATATAGTTATTTTTCACTTTTTAGTTCGTTGTTAGAAGTCGGTTTTTCTTTTTGTTAAAAATGAATTTATTATACAATTATTTTACTGAATTGGCTGAATGAGTGATCACATGAACGAACGCAACGAACGCAGTGTAGATAACATATACAATAAAATTTAAATAAACTATAAAATTTCAAATTTTATGTTATTGAGGGGTGGTGTATAACATAAAGCTAATACTTTTACCAAGACAAATTAGGAAATAAGTGGACCAGTCACCTGACTGCTCTACGGTAGCTAATTCATAACTGCTAACGATAGGTTCTTAATATACAAAAAGAACTGAATCAACAAAAAATTGAGATAAGAAAAAGCGGTGAAAATGTAACGGAGCAAATATCACTTAATTTAAACAAAATCCTTGATGAGAAATTCGCGATTTGGGAAGAAAAATACCAAGTCTTGAATGCAAGAGTGGAAAACCAAGAAAGAAGAATTCAATTTATAGAAAGACAAGCACGGCAAAGGAATATTGTCTTCTTTGGTATAGAGGAGAAGGAAACATCATATGTCAACTTAGAAAACAACTTAATTAAATTTATAAGCGATTATCTCTCCACAAATTTAGAAAACAGAGACCTTGAAGCGATAAAAAGAGTGGGAAGAAAAGGAGACAAGCCGCGCCCATTGATTGCAACTTTCTCAACTCTCGGCATAAAAATTAATATTTTTAAACAGAAAAGGCTTTTGAAAAATACTTCGTTTTATATAAATGACGACTATCCAAAACATATACTAGAAAAAAGGAGGGAACTAAACAATCAAGCAATTCAAGAACGCGAAAAAGGCAATAGAGCAGTAATAAAATACGATAAATTAATTATACTCAAACCAAACAATAAAAGGTCACGTTCAAATTCAGCTGAACCTATACCTCAAAAATTAAGTGATACCAGTAATAATACAAAACCTTTAAAGAAGAACAAAATACAACAAGGCCATCAGTCTAACGCAGTAGCACGCAGATCAAACAGTATCTCGGAAGGAGTTCTAAAACCAGGAATTCTGAACTTCCTAGTTAACAAAAATGTCAACAACATACACAAACAAGATAACGATAGCCACAATAAACATAACCTATAGCAACCAATGCCCTCCTCACATACGGATACAAAACCTAAAAGAATATATTTAAAAAACAAAAATCATCTTCCAAGACGGCTGGTCACCGAGGAAGATAAAGACCAAAACCCTCCAAATACTCCAAAACAAAAAATGAAAAATCCCAAAAATAAAAATAATTATTTAAAAATTGCAACATACAACGTCAGAACACTCTCTAACACTGAAAAGTACATGGAACTCATGCATGCTATACGGAACGTAAACATAGACATACTTGGCCTAGCGGAAATAAGAAGAACAGGATGCAAAATAGAAGAATACAATACACATGTACTATGTTATATAGGG